>ML387974.1:0-22873 GCA_005239525.1 Nicotiana knightiana | reverse complement strand
CATCCCAGACATATTGTAAATCCTATATTATACGTGCCATAGTTCCTAACCTGTCACCTTATCTCTAACATATCGGTATTTAGATGCTGTATGCTCAATTAGTGCTGAGAGCTGATGGTCATGGTTTGATCGAAACAGTTCATGATCCAAGCGTAGAATCTTTTTCCTTTTGTGTTTTTTTGTTTTGACCTGTTTCTTATAATATTTTACCTCAGGAAGAACCCTAGACTTTGCTATTTTGGCTAATACTATGATATGCAAGCAAATCACTTTAACCAATATTTAGCAAACCTTTAGTACTTCCTATGAAAAAAAAAAAAGCAAATTAGAGGTGCCAGAGAAAGGAATTTATTTTAGGAAAATGAGTTTTGTTGATAAACTTTGTCGAGAAAATGTTAAGAACTCCTATTCATGACATTTATACCCCTTTGTGGGTTAAAGCTGAAACAGTTGCTGAAACAACTACTGGAGTTCAGTTGTTTAAGCAACTCAATCAATTGTTTAAGCAACTTAATCAATTGTTTAAACAACTACGGAAGTTGCTTAAACAACTCAATAGTGTCTTCTCATAGGGTATAAGGATCAAAAACCTCCCTTCGTAACATTATCGGGACAATAATTTCTCGACGAATAACCACGCCCTTTCTTTTAATGGAGTAGAGAAGATAAATAGAAACTTCTCTTCCCTCCAATTGTGGTCTTTCTCCTTGGTGGGATAAATTGTAGGTTATTGTCGCTCAGCAAAGACTTGGATGCCTTTCTCTTACTGCAAGTCAACAAGACCATCTGTTTTTGTTACTTTTTGCTCTGCCATGCTACAGTCTGATGGGCCTCATATGAACAAGATAGAATCATGGACCTTACACAAACAAGATAGACCATCTCTTTATGTTTCACGTACTTGACAAATTTATTTTAAACAGTTAAAAACACAACCTCCCCCCTTCCAGAAGGAAGTGTTGCCCACTGGTTCAATTGCATCATGTGTTTTGCTTTTAACATCTTATTTTAGTGAGTCTCCCTTCTGCAGCATGAGTTTTTCATTTTTTTCTGGTCCTATTAATCAGGGTACTTCATCAAGGATAAACTTTGACCCATGCTTGGCTGATGCAATTACTAAAAAAAATATAAACCGAACAAATAATCAATAATATTCTACATCATGAATTACCCTCAGGCACATAACTTCCAAAGTGACAATCATTTCATAACACGGAGAATATCAACAGAAATCACATAGATTACGAAATTCGACTCACGGGCATGCCTGACCACAACACATAGGTACTCGTCACCTCATCTATACGTTGGACATAAATCATCACATAGCAAATAGGACTCAATACCTATTCCCTCAAGCTAAGGTTAGGCCAAACACTTACCTCGACTCCAAGAATCCAAATCAAGCCTCTAGCACCGCTTTTCCTTTCGAACCCGACTCCGAAACAATTGTATCTATACATAATCGACTCAATAATATCAATAAATGCTAAACAATTCAATTCCCAAGCTTAATTACAGAATTCCCAACATTCTTCCCAAAAATCCAAAAATCGACCCCGTGCCCGCTTGGTCAAAACACTAGGTTCGGACCAAAACCCGATCACCCATTCCCCCACGAGCCCGAATATATAATTTATCTTGAAATCCGATCCCAAAACGAGGTCTAATTCCCAAATAATCAAAAAGCCCTAACTCTACCCAAACCCCTAATTTTCTACCTTTAATTTCATGTTTTTAGGCCTAGAATTTAATGGGTGATGATAAAAATGGAAGAAAACGAGGTTAGGATTACATACCTATGAAGCTATAGTGAAGAAGCTCTTCAAAATCGCCCAAGAGGTGTGGAGAAGAAAGAGTTTGTGAAAAGTGGTGAAGAATCCCGTAATACATTCTGTTTTTGGTCTTTAAAATGACTGGGCGGAATTGGTCTATGCGATTGCGAAGGAAGGATTGCGATCGCATAGTGGTCTGGTTTCTAAGCTACGCGATCGCGAGGAAGGGTATGCGATCGCCGAGTTGTCTGGACCTTACTCTCCGCGATCGCGAAGTAATACTACCTGCCCCAGCCCCCCCNGCGATCGCATAGTAGACTACACCAGACATCAGAAACTGAGGTTTTACACCAAAATTTTCTATGTTTTTACACCCCGACACCTACCCGAAACTCACCCGAGCCCTCGGGGCTCAAAATCAAATATGCACACAACCCCAAAAACATACTACAGACTTGTTCGTGCAATTAAATCACCAAAATAACATCATAAACATCGAATTAAACCTCAAAATCTATAGAAATTCTCAAAACTTCTTAAACTTCATTTTTTTTCCATTTATGATCCGAATCACGTCAAACTAAGTCCGTTTCTTACCAAATTTCACAGATAACACATAATAGACATATTGAACCTGTTCCGGGCTCCAGAACCATAATACGGGCCCAGTATCATAGGTTTCACATCAAATCTCATTTTCAAAAATCTTTATATTTTTCAGAAAACAATTTTCTTCAAAATTTCATTTCTCGGACTTGGCACCTCAGAATTCGATTCCGGGCATACGCCCAAGTCCCACATTTTCCTACGGACCCTCCGGGACCGTCAAATCACGGGTCCGGGTCCGTTTACCAAAAATCACGGCTGATGCAATTACTAAAACAAATGTGAATTTTTTATCAGCACCAGTAAAGGATGGGACAACGGGAACTGTGATAGTCCTGACAACTCCGGATGCTCCGCGAACCATGTTAGCATACCAGGTTGGTAAATGTGCTGTAGTAACTCGCTCATATCATTTTCTGCATAGGAATGACAGTTGGCTTGGTGCTGAGTGGATTAGAGTGATCCCATCCCAGACATATTGTAAATCCTATATTATACGTGCCATAGTTCCTAACCTGTCACCTTATCGTTAACATATCGGTATTTAGATGCTGTATGCTCAATTAGTGCTGAGAGCTGATGGTCATGGTTTGAGCGAAACAGTTCATGATCCAAGCGTAGAATCTTTTTCCTTTTGTGTTTTTTTGTTTTGACCTGTATCTTATAATATTTTACCTCAGGAAGAACCCTAGACTTTGCTATTTTGGCTAATACTATGATATGCAAGTAAATCACTTTAACCAATATTTAGCAAACCTTTAGTACTTCCTATGAAAAAAAAAAGCAAATTAGAGGTGCCAGAGAAAGGAATGTATTTTAGGAAAATGAGTTTTGTCGATAAACTTTGTCAAGAAAATGTTAAGAACTCCTATTCATGACATTTATACCCCTTAGTGGGTTAAAGCTGAAACAGTTGCTGAAACAACTACTGGAGTTCAGTTGTTTAAGCAACTCAATCAATTGTTTAAGCAACTTAATCAATTGTTTAAACAATTACGGAAGTTGCTTAAACAAATCAATAATGTCTTCTCATAGGGTATAAGGATCAAAAACCTCCCTTCGTAACATTATCGGGACAATAATTTCTCGACGAATAACCAAGCCCATTCTTTTAATGGAGTAGAGAAGATAAATAGAAACTTCTCTTCCCTCCAATTGTGGTCTTTCTCCTTGGTGGGATAAATTGTAGGTTATTGTCGCTCAGCAAAGACTTGGATGCCTTTCTCTTACTGCAAGTCAACAAGACCATCTGTTTTTGCTACTTTTTGCTCTGCCATGCTACAGTCTGATGGGCCTCATATGAACAAGATAGAATCATGGACCTTACACAAACAAGATAGACCATCTCTTTATGTTTCACGTACCTGACAAATTTATTTTAAACAGTTAAAAACACAACCTCCCCCCTTCCAGAAGGAAGTGTTGCCCACTGGTTCAATTGCATCATGTGTTTTGCTTTTAACATCTTATTTTAGTGAGTCTCCCTTCTGCAGCATGAGTTTTTCACTTTTTTCTGGTCCTGTTAATCAGGGTACTTCATCAAGGATAAACTTTGACCCATGCTTGGCTGATGCAATTACTAAAACAAATATATTGGTCGTGGAAGGATACTTGTTTGAGCTTCCTGATACAGTCAGAACAATTTCGAAAGTCTGCGAAGAAGCCCGCAAGTGGGGATCATTAGTTGCCATCACAGCATCAGATGTGTCCTGTATCGAGAGACATTATGATGATTACTGGTAATTCCTTATCTCTATCTTGCTTTTGTAATAAAACTTAAAATACCCCTCCCCCCTCCCCCACAAACAAAAGCCCCACTCTAATAAAAACAAAAGTACAAGGAAAGAGAAAAAAGAGCTTGGAAAACTGGGTTTTGGTCAGGCTTTGGATCCGCGATGTGGAAAGAGAAGTTCATGCAGATTCATGGTGGATTTTGCACATGACTATATTGATCATGCTAATTTGAAGTTTACTAGTGGCTATCAGTTCACTTAAATTGTCATAAAACCTTGAGTCGGAAGATCAATATTTGTTGTTTGGATATGTACATAGTGAAAATGAATTTTGTTTCTTCTACTATTCCAGTGTTGTCAATCCTTATTGTTTGCCACATTTTCGCCAGGGAAATAATGGCAAATTATGCAGATATAGTATTTGCTAACAGCGAAGAAGCAAGAGCTTTCTGTCATTTTTCATCAAAAGAAAGTCCCCTTTCTGCTACAAGGTACCTGAGCCATTTCGTCCCTTTAGTTTCCGTCACAGATGGGCCTAAAGGTTCTTACATTGGTGTGAAAGGGGAAGCTATCTATATTCCTCCATCACCTTGTGTGCCCGTAGATACTTGTGGTGCAGGGGATGCTTATGCATCAGGTATTTTGTACGGAATATTGAGGGGTGTGTCTGATTTAAAAACCATGGGTTCCGTAGCAGCTAAGGTTGCATCTGTAGTGGTAGGGCAACAAGGTACTAGGCTTAGGGTACAAGATGCTATTGGGTTGGCAGAGTCATTTTCATCCCAGTGCAGGGACTCAACCTTTTGGTCAGATATAGGTTCCGATCAGATCTCCAGCTTGTAATACTCGAAAGGTGAACTCTGACATTAGTTTAGTGGTTATCGCATTAGTTTTATTCTCACATTCTTAGCTCTTGAGCTTTGTACATTGATGATATTCATTGTAATTATTCGCGTCATTGGTTTAATGCATTCAGTAAAAGATTTAAGGACTTTGAATTTGCTTCAGTTTTGCATTTTTTTTCTGGAACAAGTATGTATGCAGATCGACCTCCACAATGGTTGGGATCATATGTCTTGGTACTATCTAGTGAAATACTAGGAGTCTGATATATATTAGTTAATCCTTACTACATTGATCCTTGATATTCATCAGATTTTGGGCATTGTCTGGAATGTTAGATGAACTCTATGTCCCGGCGCCTAATCTGTAATAGCCAGGTGAGTCAAATGTGGTGTTGGACATCTTACATATCTTACTGGACATAATAAGCTTAGTTTTTGCAATGGCCAAGCAAGTAAATAAGTTCCAGGCAGTACTTAAGCTTTCCATATTTGTGAGGTGATATCTAGATTATAAGCAGAGAGTAAACTGGGAACGTACCCATTGATAAAAGTGAACTAAGGGTCGTTTGGTTTGAATATGGCTTATGCCGGGATAAGTTATACTGGGATTAGTTATCCTGGTATTCACTGTTTGGTATGTTGTATTAAAAATGACAATTGCATAATTTTTAAGAAGGTATAAATTATTCCGGCACTAATTACCCAACCTTTTGCAAGGTATAAGTTATCCCAGTATTAATTTTAATTCAGAGATAATTTATACCAGGTTTGCTAACCAAACGAAGTATTAAGGTGGTATTAAATTTTTATACCAGTACTATACTTTCTTATACCTCATACCAAACGACCCCTAAGTTGGTACCTATTACTAGTGGGAGGTGATAAATATCCCAGAAGATTGATCGAGGTGCACGGAAGCTGGTCCAGACACTACAGTTTTTGAAAAAAAATATAATATAAAAGTGAACTCATTTGGAAAACCAACAGTGTCAGCTATGAGTTGATAAATAATGTTACTACGACTTTTGCATAAAGGAATACATGCAAATAAAGCAGGTGGATATTATACTGAGCCAAGTTAATTCTCTGGCTATTTTAAAAATAGTACGTCGCCAATAGAGCCAAAAGGAAAGACATGCAATAGGAAAACACATTTGCAACTGTACTAGTAGTTGGTATTTACGGCTTATTCTAAAGATGTTTTTCACTAAAAACAAGGATATTTACATTCCAGTATGGTTTGCAGGTTATTACATAAAGAAAATTTATCCAATGCGCATAAAATATTCACCACAGAGTATTTACCCGAAAGGCAGAGATTGTAACAGAGAATGTAACTGCCGAGGATTTCCCTTCTTACCAAAAAAAATAGATGAAGGATCCCCGGGAGCAAGAGTCAAATATGTTCTTGATCCTAAAATTACTTAAATAAAATCTTACAATGCAGTAAAAGCATACCCTAAACAAGCCTCCCTTGTGCTTTTCACAAACTAAAAACTGTTAAAGAAGAAGAAGAGTATTGCAGAGAAAAGTATAGAGGAAGAATTCTTATTGATTTGAGATTACTTGCATTGGAATAGAAACCCCCACTATTTATAGGGAAAAGTGACTTAGCCACCAAGTAACAAACCCTAGAATCTCTCTAGAATATAGGCATTCACCATAAATAAAATACTACCACTCCCCCTTGAATGTCTATTCAACAGATAATGTGTCTCATTAAAACCTTAACTAAAATAAAAATCAGTGGGAAAAAAATTCTAGTAAGGGAAAAAGAGTACACATATTTACGTCTTTTGATTGCCTCGTTAAAAACCTTTGCAAGGGAAACCCAGTGGGACAAAACCTCGTAAGGAAAAAAGAGTACAACGCGTATTAACTCCCCCTGATAAGAGCAAATTCACATCTTTGAGCCTTCGCATCCCAATCTTGTACGCTAGCTTCTTGAAGGATGACATTGGTAGAGATTTGGCGAACAAATCAGCCATATTATCACTTGAATGAATATGTTGCACCTTGAAATCACAATTCTTGTATATATGTAATCTCTTCATATAATGTCGTGGAATAACCTTTTCAATATCTCCATATAAGTGTCACGGCCCCAAATCCTAACAGGTCGTGATGACGCATATCGTGGAACTAGGCTAGCCAACCATCACCTAATTACTCATTCGTTCTATTATAATACTTCAAAAATCAACAATAAGCAGCAAACAAAACATTAAATAATCTCTTTAAGTCTTTATGCCCCAATAATAATCTAACATTCTAAACAATCCTCCCAATACTGGAGTCAACATGGTCACGAGCATCTAAGAAATAAAACTAACTCTGCTAATGTCTTAATCAATGTCTATGAAATAAATACTAATACTAATAAAGGAAGGGAAATGGAGAAGTTGCGGACGCTGAACAGCTACCTCGAAATCCCGTAAGCTGCTGAATACGAACGAAGACAGCTACTGCTCCGAACCGGTACCTGGATCTGTGCACAGAGGCACAGGGAATAATGATGAGTACGCCAACTCAAACTAATGAAAATAAATCACAGTCTGAGAAATACGAAACACACAGCACAGATACACCAACTCACAAAAACAGTAAAACACCAAGTCACCATAAAGTATTCATCAAATACATAAGTTCGAAAACCATTTTCCAGAAATCCTTTGAAACAAGTATAATTTCAATATATCTCAGTAAAACTCTCAGTAAAAATCAGTTTGAAAAATGAAGTGAATCACTATCATCATAAATCTGCCCTTCGGGCCAAAACCATTTCTCGTAAAAATTTCCCTCAGCACCTCACCATCACTCAATATCAGCCCAGCGGGCAACCTCACAGTCACTCAGTATCAGCCTAGCGGGCAACCTCACAGTCACTCAGTATCAGCCCCGTGGGCATCACTCGCACTCAGTAGGTACCTGCGCTCACTAGGGGTGTACAGACTCCGGAGGGGCTCCTACAACCCAAGCGCTATAACAAGCCACATCATGACATAAATCACTCACAATATTGGCCCTCGGCCAGCCACATCATGGCATAAATCACTCACAATATTGACCCTCGGCCTCTCTCGTATCATAACATCCTCACAATATTGGCCTGCAGCCTCATTCAATCAGACACTCTCAACATGCCACTTGGGCCATCATTATACCGGATTCTCGACCCAAAACAATGTTTCATTTTTTTCAAGAAATAATATCAAAATACTCTGAGTGTCAAAACAATTATCAAGAAAAGATTGAGTGAAAATCATAACATATCAAGTGAGGAAAATAGTAAAAACAGCCCCCAAGGGTTAAACAGATCGGCACTAGGCCCCAAACATAGCTTGCAGCCCAAATTATATCAAAGTATATCAATAATATTAAGCATAGGCTTTAAAAATCGGGTTCGCAATTCAATAGTTGCCTAAAAATGAATATATTTCCAAATTTCCAATCTTTGCATCCCAAAATCCGTGAAAGGATGCATAGTCCGGGGTTTCATACTCTCAGGACAAGATTTAAAGACATTACTTACCTCAAACTAGCCCGAAGAGCTACTCTGCAACCGGCTTGCCTCTCGAATCAACTTCCGAGCGCTTCTAATCTATAAAGATTAGCTTTTTACCATCAAATTAAGCTTAAGGAATGAATTCCAATCGAAAAGTATCAATTTTAGCATAAAACCCGAATTTAGCCAAAATCCGATCCCCAGGCATGCGTCTTGGAACTCAAAAAATTTTATACTAAAATGTTTCTTCATCATCTCACGAGTCCGTACATATAAAGAATGCTAAAATCGGAGTTCGTTTGACCCCTCAAATCGATCCTTAAAGGTCTCAAAATCTCAAGCCCTAACCCCACCTTTTTCTACTGATTTTCATGGATCAAACACTGATATTTTGTTCCTTAATCACCTATAATCGAGTTTTAGGGTCCAAAATACTTACCTCAATGAAGAACGATGATTTCCCCTCTTCAAAATCCCCTCCAAGCTCTATTCTCGTTCAAAAATGGTGAAAAAGGGGTTAATGGTCGCAGAAGGTTTAATTAAATACTGCCCAGTTGTTCCTTCACTGCGATCGCGGAAGTACTCACGCGATCACGAAGAACAAATCCCCCAGGCCCTCAGAAGACTCTACGCGATCGCAGCACAAGCCGCGCGATTGCGATTCAATAGAACCTCAACCCACGCGATCACAAGCATACTCACGCGATCGCGAAGAACAGTTGACCCCGCTCCCCACACTCCTGACTAACCCTACGCAATCGCCCTAACCAACGCTACATACCTTCGCGATCGCACACCTTCTCACGTGATCGCGATTCACAAAATGGACGGGCTCCATATTACTCTATGTGATCGCGATTCACAAAATGGACGGGCTCCATATTACTCTATGCGATCGCAGATCAATCCACGCGATCGCGATGAACAAAGTGTTGTTGCACTGACACCAGAAAAACAACAATTTTTCCTAAGGCTAAAATGCACGTTAGCCACCCGAAATCAATCCTGAGCCCCTCGGGACCCCAACCAGTTATACCAACATATCATATATGATCATTCAAACTTAGTTGCACTCCTGAAACACTAAAAATAACATCAAAACACCAAAATCACATCTAATTCAAGCCTAAGAACTTTGAAATTTCTAAAATCCACCAACGATGCTGAAATTATCCAAAACAACTCCGGTTGACCTGAAATTTTGCAGACATATCCAAAATGACATTACGAACCTGTTCCAACTGTCGGAATTCCATTCCGATCCCGATAGACTATTTTCCACTGCCGACTGAAAAATACCAAAAACTAACTTTCGCCAATTCAAGCCTAATTCTACACCGGTCCTCACAAAAATATTCTGAACACACTCCTAAGTCCCAAATCACCTAAAAAAACTATCCGAGCCATAAAATCTGCATTTCGAGGTCGTTTACCAATAAGTCAACTCTCAGTTGACTTTTCCAACTCTAAGGCTATTTTTAAAGACTAAGTGACTAAATTCTCATTATAATTATTCCGATTCCGAGCCTACCAACTCTAACACATCAAGAACAGTTTAACCAAGCTATGACGAGGCAATAACAGTAATTATAATGCAAGTTCTACGTAACGACCGACCGGGTCGTTACAATAAGTATTCTCGCTATCACATTATCATGCTTATAGTTATAGCAAGATACATATGCGCAAAAATAGCAGTTAGAATGTGGTACTTCATGAAAAAAATTGTATATGCTTAAGCGATTTGAATCCTTCAAGGATTGTCATATAAGTCTTATAATAGACTTTAATTAGATGCATATCAAGTTTTCATGTCATGCTAGACAAGTAAGATATCAAAAACTGATTGCACATATCATTGACTTTATATTTTCAAGTGTTTGAACTGTAAGTCCAAAACTACACGCCTTTCATATGAAACCAATTATATTCGAATTTTGCCTCTTCCATTTGGCCAATTTTTTTGTGTCTGTATTCGACAGACTTGAGGTCCTCATCTATACTTGGCACTATCATAGATGTCGACGACAAACATTTTATATCGGTTTTAATATTTTTTTTTCATAAAGATATAACATAGAGATCTCTTCATTCATGTTTTCAGGTACCTGAACCTCTCCTGAGATTTTATGAAATGTTATGTCACGTGATCTTCTAGATCACTTGCCTCCTAATATGATCATTTTGATTATTTTCTCATCTTCTTTATCAAGAATTTTATTTGAAACCGATTTGTCTATACGCTTTAAGTGTACCATAGACTTTGTCTTTCTAGGACTTATTCTAATAAGAGTATTTGCAGTGAGAATATAGTTACTTTCTTTGGGTCAGCAAATGTGTTTGGCATGCTTTGCATTGCAGATGAATTATTCTTTTATGAACTTCAAGTTCATATTATCTTCAAGGATCTAGAGGTACAAATGATAATTCATTCCACGTAACTGTTTAACCAAAGAATTAAATTCTCTGCCAAAGCTATTTTAAGAAAAACACGAGTTTCTGATAACCAAAGAATATGTTAATAATTGTGAGTAAATTCGTAAATAGAAAGATGAAAGATGCGTAAAAAGTAAGTATATTTCAATAGTGGTTCGAACGTGTCTTTACAAGTTATATTTTACTCTCTTTTATATGGAATTTCTTAATATAACGTCTACTCTTTTCAGTGGTTGAGCATTAATGGCTAATAATGGCATTAATGCAACGTTACAATGATTAATCGTATCTGTTGCGTGAAGATTATGTAACGTTTTTGGCTCATTAATTGAAGATCCCCGAATCTGCCCTTTATTCCGTCTTGATTCATTTTGACCGTGTCTCTTCGCCTTTTCAATTAGGTTGGGTTTCCCGTGGGTATGATGTCCCGTTCCTCTTTATCTCGTACCTCTTAATAAAGTCTAGTCCAGTTGTCATGTTGTCATTGCTCCACATACATTGCAGTCATCATAAGTATTACACGTGTGAAGCTCATTTTTACCAATACAGATAGTCTCTCCACTTACCATTTATTTATCGATTAATATTTGGTAAGTGGATACTCATTTATGGCGGGAACATTTTGCCGCCGCTTCACTCGTTCCATTGCATCCGTCTCTGAATGTATGTGTCGCTTGTCACTTTCATTTAATGCTCGTGCCACGTGGCCTTCCTGGATTGGTTCTGTAATTATTCACCCTTTTTTAGGGCTTTTTGCGGCTGCATCAGTCTCGAAGTGACAACTTCAATTATGACTTTCACATCACTATTTTTTCCATTTTTTGACGGTTGCCTTTGAGTATAAATACCCATTTTCCTTTCTTTACTTTCACGGAAAACTTCTAACCTTCTTTCTTTATTTGTAAATTCTTCATATTCGTAAATATGTCTTCTTCAATCCAGCAATCTAAAAAGGTCATCATTGTAGATGAACTGACTCCTTCTTCTGCTCCAACACGGAGTAGAAGGGGCGGTAGACTTAGGAGATTAAATTCTACTCCTTCCAGGGGTTCTTCTTCTTATTCTTCTCCCCCGACATCTTCTAGGTCTAACACTCCTTCATCTTCTTCGAGGGTTAGGGCTTCTAGATCTTCATCAAAGAGTAGAGAACACAATGAACCACTTTGTTAACCGAGAGTCGATGAGATTGTTCCTGCGGAGTTTTCTTTTGCCAAGGATAATCAAGCCATGAGTGAGCAGCTTTCTTCAATGTAATCACATGACAGTGTTGGCCTTTATCCTACCCAAGTAACAAAGAGCTTAGTGTCTCTTATACGCATGGATTGTTATTGGAAGCCTGATTTTCCTGTTGTTGTTCCTAACGATCAAAGATTAACCTCTTACAAGACTGGATATTCTTATGTCTATACTTATCCATTCACATTAGGATTCAAGCCTCCCATCGACCATGTTATCATCGAGTTTTGTCGATTCTTCAAAGTTTATCTGGGACAAGTCGGTCCTCTTATTTGGCGAGTAGTCGCGTGCCGTAGGTATTTGGGCAATTTAGCTTCCGTACCCTTTACTTTTCATCATCTTATTCACCTCTATTCTTCGATGTTGTTCCGTCAAGGAGTGTTTACTCTCGCGGCTAGGAGTAAAAGGGTGTTAGTTACTCCAGATGATGACAAAGATAGAGGGTGGTATGTCCGGTATGTTGTTGTCCCTACTGCAGGTTTAGTAGGTGAAGAAAATCTCCCCTTCCCTGAGAAGTGGAACTTTGCACGTGAGTACAGTTTTGCTCACTTTCCTTTTCTTCACTTTTGATGAACTTTCAGTATCGTGACTGTTTCTTCTCTCTTGCAGCAACCATGGGAACCGTCGAGAATGTCTCCGATTTTCGTGATTGGGTAGAAAAACTTTATTAATTGCTCCTTTAGAAGAGCGTTCTTGGAAGTACCTCTCTTCGAGGTTTGGTTGGAAGGTGAAAACCCATGGTAAGTGAGGGTTTTTTTCTTTTTACTTCTTCCCTTTTTGAGCTTTTTCTGATCCCTTTCATTTGGTAGGGTTTCCTGCTCATGGAATTTCTGCTGCGGATGTGTCCGCTTCAAAGTAGTCCTTGGCTAAGGCTCAGGAAATCATTGTTGGTTCCTCCTCGTCGAAAAGGAAGGCAAGTGGGTCCCGAACCTTGGAGGATGGAGAGGAACAAGAGGAGGGTTCGCTAATTCATAGGTCATGTAGGAGAAGGGTCGTCTCTGACGATGAATCTTCCCCCGTTGTTGATACTCCCGTACCTGAATCAGAGCCTTCCGCTCCTGAATATGCAACTCTCTCTCCTGTTCGTGAGTCCATTGGTCACTTGTTCCAGCAAGGTTTTGGTACAGTTTCCGAAGAAGCTCCTCTTGCTATTTTCCCTCCGCCTGCTCCTGCGGAACTTTCATTTATTTCTCCCGTTGTTGTTTCTGCTCCTCAGCCTACTCTGACCGTGACTCCTTCACCCGCCCCCACTTCCGTGCCTTCTGCTGTTGATGTAGGGTCTTCTAGCAGGGGGTGATGAAGCAAGTTACGATGGAGGTTCCTGCGGGAGGCATCCTCTTGAAAAAGTTGGGCCCGACTGATGTATTTCCCATGCCACCGAAGAGATTAGGAGCCCGAAGGCTTTATTGGATCAGAAGGAGGCATACTCTAGTGAACTTGTATAATTTCTCACCCAAACCCAAGAAGACCTCCGTAAATCTTCGGATAAGGTCCAGTTTCTGGAAAGATCCCTTGCTCCTTTGCAGGCTTCTCATGATGTTGTCGTGGCTAAGAAGGATGAGTTAAGAGACGAAGCAGAACAATGAGATAAAAACTACGAGGTTCTTGAGGACAAAGCAGTTGTCGATGTTAGTTGGACTTATTTGAATGCTCGACTTGACACATTGATGGAAATGGGCCAAGAGAATTTTGACGTGGAAGCTGAAATTGCTAGAACCAAAGAGACGATTGAAAAGTCTCGGCAGAGTCAGAATTTCTCATCACCTGAAGTTGAGGTCCCTGATGAAGCTGCTACACAAGCCTCGCCATCTCAAGACGCTCCTCCTGCCAGCGAAGATAACCCACCCATCTAGTGAAAGAGTTTATGGAACTTGGTCCCTTTTTTTTTATTTGGAACAATTGATGGTTACCTCTGGTCCTATTGGGGGTAAAATTCGGTCCTTTGTAAGTCCCCAACTGACAACTTAGGGGCAACTTTTGTATAAACAATTTAGGCTTAGACTAAGTTAATACTTAGTTTTTTGCCATTATATATTAATAGTAGTATCGGCATGACTTTCGACTCCTTTGAGTTTTTGTTTTTACTCTTGAATCTTTGCATGCTTTCTTTTTGAGGTTTTTGGTTTACCTCTAAGTTTTTGATTTTGCATTTTTTTAAAAATGCTTAGATTTTTCGTACCTTTTCATAATAGGCACGATTTATAAAAGAGGGCTCTTTTTTTATCGACACTTAATGAAGAAGACGTCTCAACTTCATAATGGTGTAAATGTACAAAAGAGAGATAGGAATTTCACATGTTTTTATTTGACAATGTTTTTAAGAAAATCTTTGTATTGTTTCGAACTTTCGTAACATTTTACATGTGTTTGTATATCGTACATAACTCCTTTGCAACTGTTTTTCTTACAACATATTTGGTATAAACTTGTACTCGTAACTGTTTATCTTTTGTAACAGCTTTTCCGAATTAATACAAGGGTATAACTATTTTTATTTATAACATTTTTTTGAATAAATATACAAGGATAATGCTTTTCTCATCCGTAATTGTTTTTATTTACAACAGTTTTTGAATAAGTACAGGGATATTGCTTCATTTGTAACTGTTTTCATTTACAATAGTTTTTGACTAAGTACAAGGATGTGCATTTTTATCCGTATCTAATATTCTGACCTTAACCTACATATTCGTTTACATTTACGAATATGTTTTTTTTTAAGATTTTTGAATCAGGATTTGTGTTTTTTGTCTTTGACTCTTTGATTTTGCTCATATGACGTGACTTGTTGGGAAGATGGATCTTCAGGCTTCAGCTTTGACTTCTTTATAGCCTTATTTGCCTTCCATACTGTATATTCCCCCAAGTGTTTGAGCTTTGAAGAATGAAATCTCGAGCACTTGACTATTCCTTACTTGTGGTCCTTTTCCTGAAAAGGAAAAACATACGGGACTCGAAGGTATATAGTTTAGATGATGACTGCTTAACCCTTTAAAACGTCCATAAGAAAGTTGTAACCCCAGACCGGGAATTCAGTTACTTCCTCATGTTTATGCATGTCTAATATCATCATCTGGTGATGGGTTAGCTTTTTGCCTATCATCTAAAATGGTTAGTATAACTTTAACTGCACAAAAGTAAAATCGAACGTAATGATACCTGACCGGGGGTATTCCCTTTACTTCAGAAGTAACACTTCTTCAAATGAACAACATTCCAACTGGTTGGTAAGATTCTGTCGTCCATAGTTTCCAGCTCGTAAGCGCCTTTTCCAGCAATGCCACGGACTTTGTAGGGCCCTTCCCATTTTGGATTTAGCTTTCCTGCACCAGCTTCCTTTGTTGATTGGAAAACTTTTTTAAGAAGGAGGTCCCCAATTTTGAAATATTTGAGGTGAGATTTTCTGTTGTAATTTCGCTCTATAATTTGTTTTTAGGCCGCCACACATATTAATGCAACTTCTCTTCTTTGCTTGAGCAAATCCAGATTTGTCCTTAACTCGTCGTTGTTTGTTTCTTCCATTGTCGTTGTGAATCTCGTGCTTGGTTCGCCGATTTCCACTGGTATTAATGCTTCTGAACCGTAGACAAACGCGAATGGAGTTTCTCCCGTGGCTACTTTTGCGGTAGTTTTGTAAGCCCATAATACTGCCGGTAGCTCGTCAGGCCAGTTTCTATTGGCTTTTTCCAACCGTTTCTTTAAGTTCTTGACAATGACTTTGTTTGTTGACTCTGGTTTCCCATTAGCCAGGGTGATATGGTGATGAAGTGATTCGCTTGATTTGCCAGCTTTCAAAGAATTTTGTGATTTGTGAGCCTATGAATTGTGGGCCATTGTCACATACGATCTTCTTTGGTATTCCAAAGTGGCATATTATGTGTCGCCATATGAAGCTTTTCACTTCTTTCTCTCGTACTTGTTTAAAAGCGTCTGCCTCCACCCATTTTGTGAAATAATCAGTTAATACGAGTAAGAACCGTACCTTTCCTTTAGCTGGGGGAAGGGGTCCCACTATATCCATGCCCCATTTCATGAATGCCCATGGTGACACCACTGGGTGGAGTAATTCTGCTGGCCGGTGCATATTGTTGGCATATCGTTGACATTTGTCGCATTTAGCTACGAAGCTCTCAGCATCTTCCTCCATTTTAGGCCAATAGTACCTTGCTCTGATTAGGGTTTTGACTAAGGATCTTGCTCCTGCATAGTTTCCGCATTGTCCTCCGTGTACTTCCTTCATCACGTACTCCGTTTGATTGGGTCCAAGGCACTTTGCTAGGGGACCTCCAAACATTTTACGGTATAAAGTTTCACGAACTAGGCAGTACCGCGCAGCTTTCCGGCGAAGTGCTTGAGTTGCTTTTCTATCTTCAGGCACGGTGCTGTTCTGCAAAAAGGTTTACATTTTCGTTTCTCCAATCCCAGGTTACATTGTTAAATGTTACCTCATTTTTTTCCTGGTCGATTGCTAAATGAAATAGGTGTATGACAATTGCATTGTCTTTATTTGTTACGTCGGAAACTGCTGCGAGGTTAGCTAATGCATCCGCTTCTGCATTCTCCTCTCTGGGTATTTGCGTAACTTTCCATGACTGGAATTTCCTTGCTAGGTCTCGTACCTTTTCCAGATATTGTTGCATCCGAGCCTCTCTTGCGGTATAAGTTCCCTGCATATGGTTTACCACTAGTTGAGAGTCACTATTGATCACGATTTGCTCGATTGAGAGTTCTCGTGCCAGTTCAAGCCCTGCAATGACAACTTTGTACTCTGCTTCTTTGTTAGTTATGGGATAACATTTAATGGCTTGTCATATCTTTTCACCCGTAGGTGATATTAAAATAATTCCTAAGCCGACTCCTTTTATGTTAGAAAAGTCGTCAGTAAATAGGGTCCAAATTCCTGGATTAGCCCCGTTGAAGAGTTGTAACTCTTTTTCCACTTCAGGGATTATGCTAGTATTAAAATCAGCGACGAAATCAGCTAAAATCTGAGACTTTATTGCAGTCATAGGCTGATATATTATGTCATGTTCGCTTAATTCTATTACCCATTTAGCTAATCTCCCTGATAATTCTTGTTTATGCAAAATATTTCTTAGTGGATACGAGGTCACAACAGTGATTGGGTGACATTGAAAGTATGGTCTCAACTTCCTAGCTTCCATGATTAAAGCTAAGGTTAATTTTTCTAGATGAGGATATCTAGTTTCAGTATCTAATAAAGACTTGCTTACATAATAAATCGGAGATTGTTTACCTCTGTCTTCTTTTACCAGTACTGCACTTACGGCAAGATAAACATACAGCCTCTCCCCCTCTTTTGGTTTAGACAGAAGCGGGGTTTTTGATAGATAGGCCTTCAGATCTTTGAGAGCCTGTTGGCATTCTTCGGTCCATTCGAACTGATTCTGCTTTTTTAGAACTGAAAAAAATTTAAAACTCTTCTACGAAGACCTGGAGATAAATCTTCCTAAGGCTGTAGTTGTTCCTATTAGTTTTTGAACTCCTTTTTTGCTCGTAAGTATATCAGGTATTTCATCAATAACTTTAATCTGAGCGGGGTTTACTTCTATACCCTTATTTGATACAAGGAAACCCATAAACTTACCTGATTCAACGCCAAAGGCGCATTTTTCTGGATTTAGTTTCATGTTATACTTGCGCAGGATTTCGAAGGTGATTGAAAGATGATGGAAATGATCTTCCGCTTGAGTTGATTTTACCAAAATTCCATCAATGTATACTTCCATTGTTTTCCCCAGATGTTACTGGAACATCTTGGTCACTAGCATTTGATACGTGGCTCCAACATTTTTCAGGCCAAAACGCACGACTTTGTAACAATAAGTCCCCCTATTCGTAATAAAGGAAGTTTTTTCTCGTCTGGGGGATCCATTTTTATCTGATTATAACCAGAATATGCATCTATAAAGCTCAACAATTCATGACCTACATCAATCATTTGATTTATGTGTGGTAATGGAAAGGAGTCTTTGGGGCATGCTTTATTTAAATCTGTGTAATCTATGCATACTCTCCATTTACCATTCTTCTTGGGTACCACAACAATATTAGCTAACCAATTAGGATATTTTACCTCGCGTATTGAACCAATTTCAAGAGTTTTTGTACCTCTTCATCGATCACTTGGTTCTTGAATGGTCCTTGCTTTCATTTCTTTTGCTTGACATGCACAAAAGATGGATCTTCATTTAGCTTATGAGTCATCACTTTCGGAGGTATACCTGTCATATCTGAATGGGACCAAGAGAAACAATCTGAGTTAGCCTTTAAATATTCAATTAACTTACCTCTTCTTGCAGGGCTTAGCCTTGTGACTATATGAACTTTTTGATTAGGCTCTTGCTCGAACAGTGGGATAGCTTCGAGCTCATCAATAGTTGTTTTAATATGCTCGTCCTCTGCTGGATCCTGAATGACATCGGGTCTGGAATCCATGTCTGTATGTGTTGATGTTACCTCTGTGGTGATTTGGTTCACCTTCTTGTGGCTTCTTTCGCCCGTACCTATTTGGGTTCCAATTTCTTCTTCTGTACCTAATTGGGTGATTCCCCCGTCTTTTGACTCTTCCGCTACCTCTTTTTTGTTTGAGTGTACTACTGAATTTATATTCCTTGAGGCCTGCTGATCGCCTCGAATCTGTTTAATTCCCCATTTGGAAGGGAATTTTATTACTTGGTGTAAAGTAGATGGTATTGCTTCCATGTCATGGATCAGTGGTCTCCCCATGATTACGTTGTAAGCCATATCGGTGTCAATGACTTGAAATTTCGTATTTTTGATACTCCTTATGCATAGGTACTAAGCTCAATTCTCCTTTTGTTATGACCATAAAGTTGTCGAACCCAGATAAGGCTCGTGCTTTTGGGATTACTCGATCCTCCATTAGCATTTCTTCCACAACTCTCAACAAAATGATGTTGACTGAGCTACCTGGATCAATCAACACTCTTTTTACATTTGTGTCATGTATGTGTAGAGATATTACCGGAGCATCGTTATGAGGAAGCAACAATCCGTTGCCATATGCATTGTCGAACATTATATTGTCTGCTTCCATGTCTTCATGAACCCGCTTCCCGTGCGTAATTGTGAATTTTGTTGTTCTTTTGCAGACTACTCCGTTCACCTCCTCTCCTCCGTGTATCACATTCACTGTTCTTTTTGGATATGATAGTTTCGGGGGCTCTTGCTTGTTCTTCATATATGCTTGTTTGCCTTTTTCACTAAAAAATTCTGTTAGATACCCCTATTTTAATAATTGTTCTACCTCACACTGCAACAATCTGCAATCTGATGTTCTGTGTCCATGATCGTTATGGAATTCGCACCAGAAGTCTGGATTCCTTCTGTTTGGATTCAATCTCATTCCTTTGGGCCATCGAACTTTATCGCCCATGTTTCTCAGTACGGTAATTAATTCAGAAGTACTTACATTGAAGTTGTAGTCTCTGAATCTTGCATTACCTCTGTTCCGTTCCTCCCTATCTTTTCTAGATCTTGAGGAGGATGAGTTCATATCTCTATTTGACGGTCTATATTCCGACCGTCTGTTTTCATACCTGGAATGAGATTCTCATCCTGAAGGTCCCATATATGGATCATACATGTTCTTACATGTTCTCCTTTCTGGTTGGAGCGTCTAGAACTGGTTCGATCTTCAGATTTTGATTGAGAAATGGTGTCTTCTTCTATTCGTAGCTTGGTATTGTACATGTTATAGACATCGTTCCATGTCGTGACTGGGAATTCTCTCAAGCTTTCCTTGAGTCTTCTCGTGGCTTCTAAGCTTCTATCATTTAAGTTGCTTACAAACGCCATTGCTGCCCAATTGTCAGGTACCCTTGGTAACAACATTCTTTCTCATTGAAACCTGTTTACAAATTCTCGGAGCAACTCCGCGTCTCCTTGTTTTATCTTGAATATGTCTTCCATTCTTTTTTTGACTTTTTGTGCACCGGAATGTGCTTTTATAAAAGAATCTGCAACCTCAGCAAAAGAATCAATAGAATTTTCGGGTAGAAGAGAATAACATGTTAGTGCTCCTTTGGTGAGTGTCTCTCTGAACTTCTTGACTAGTACTGATTCAATTTCTTGTTTAGTCAAATCGTTGCCTTTTACTCCTGTAGTAAAAGCAGTTACATGATCACGTGGATCAGTTGTCCCGTCGTACTTGGGAATATCAGGTATTTTGAATTTATTGGGAATAGGCAAGGGTCATGCATTTGGCTTTCAAGGTTGTTGAGAATATATATCAACGTCAATGCCTTGATAACAAGTGGTACTCCAGGAATTTGCTCGATTCGGTCGTTTTGTTCCTTTACCTGTTTCTGCAAGGTTAGTAATAAAGACTGTAATTCTAGATTACTGGACATACCTGGTCTTGCTTCGAGGGACTCATTTGGAGTGCCTCTACTTCCTGATTTTGCTAGTCTGGATTATGGATTTTCACAGTCGCGGTGTTGTTAGGAGGAGGTGTAGGTGATGCATCTGTCAGTTCCCTCATGAAAGCTTGTAAGGCTTGAGTCACATATTCACCAACCATTTGTTTTACATGATCTTGTTCTCCTGTTTGTTCATTTCCATTGTGATTATTATTTTGAGTCGTAGATCTTTCTGGGGAATGTTCCCTTGAGCCTCGTAAGGAACCTGAAAGTGATGGAACTGGAGTTCCAATCCTTTTTTGGTTGTTGTCGTTGGCGTTCGACATAATTTACAGAATGTTGTTTGAGAAAAAACAGAGATTATCAGATTTACGGTAACGGAACCAATTTGTTTAACCAAAGAATTAGATTCTCTGCCAAAGCTATTTTAAGAAGAACACGGGTTTTTGATAACCAAAGAATATGCTAATAATTATAAGTAAATTCGTAAATAGAAAGTAGAAAGATGCGTAAAAAGTAACTATATTTCAATAGTGGTTCGAACGTGTCTTTATAAGTTATATTTTACTCCCTTTTGTAAGGAATTTTTAATATAACGTCTACTCTTTTCAGTGATTGAGCATTAATGGCATTAATGTAATGTTACAATGATTAATCGTAACTCTTGCATGAAGATTATGTAACGTTTTTGGCTCATTAATTGAAGATCATCGAATCTGCCCTTTATTTCGTCTTGATTCATTCTGACCATGTCTCTTCGCCTTTTCAATTAGGTTGAAATTCCCGCATCTGATTACCCCGTGGGTATGCTGTTTTGTTCCTCTTTATCTCGTACCTCTTCATAAAGTCTCCTCCAGTTGTCATGTTGTCATTGCTCCACATAGATTGCAGAGTCATCATAAGTATTACACGTGTGAAGCTCATTTTTACCAATACAATAACTTTTTCTCAACTGTTTATTTTGCCTCCCCTCATGTTAAAAAAACTAACTTTCTTCCTCAATTTTGGGAATCCATCTTTGTGCGTTATGGTGTTAATCAAAATATACACCGCACATTAATAATAATAAGATGAAATTATTTAGTTCTTGACCCTGAACTACTCATGAGGGGAGAATGTAATATATTTTCGTATACAACATATATCAAACTGATATAGATAACATTCTTCTTATAAACAATAGTTTAGCTATCAAGTGAAGGCACTCAATAAATCATCTTGCTAAACCAATTGTGATGTAAATCAACTTATCAAGATAAAATATATTGAATAGAAAATCTGGAAATTATGCTCTAAATTAAATTATTGAGCAAGTTACCTCGCAAACACTAGGTTGCGGGTTAATAATAATCGCACATGTAACCATCTCATAGATGCATCTTATGTGGTATACATGGAAGGTGAATGAGCCCAGTTCACCTTCGATATTTCCAGCATTCATGAGATTCAATCCCAAATTTTAGTTGGTTTATTAATTAATGAGAACAAGCAACATAAAACAATTCGTAAAGAACTTTCTAGTTCTTACGCATGTGAATTCTGTTTTATTTTGTGCATCATACTTAAACTGATATGGCTAAACCAATTATGCCAATTGGATAAATTATCAATATTGATAAACTTTAGGTTTACACCATGACGTGTGCAATTATCAATAAACTCCAAGTTTATTTTGATATGAGTTTGTATATCAATAAACTTTTACTTTATTGTGGCTTTCTTTTGTTTGTGTAGTACTGATCACGCTCAACTATGTCTTATAGAAAGACTAAACGGGCGTTGCAAATATAAATTTGGGGTATTACACCCATAGTCGATCCCACAGAGAATTGTACGTATCAATTGAGTCTATAAAATACTAAACTAATGTTTAATCAATTTTCTCAAGACTTTTGAATATCAATTTGTGTTGTTTAACTAATTCTATTAACAAAATAATAAAAAACAATTAACTAACAATTTAATGTAAACAATGATAATAAAGACCTAAGGTTATGGTTCCCCCGTTGGTGAGTTCTTTCTCGTATACTTCTTATAACTTGATTAATCGTCTCTATCAATCATNTGGGGTATTACACCCAAAGTCGATCCCACAGAGAATTGTACGTATCAATTGAGTCTATAAAATACTAAACTAATGTTTAATCAATTTTCTCAAGACTTTTGAATATCAATTTGTGTTGTTTAACTAATCCTATTAACAAAATAATAAAAAACAATTAACTAACAATTTAATGTAAACAATGATAATAAAGACCTAAGGTTATGGTTCCCCCGTTGGTGAGTTCTTTCTCGTATACTTCTTATAACTTGATTAATCGTCTCTATCAAT
>MDKJ01095267.1:0-28518 GCA_005239525.1 Nicotiana knightiana | reverse complement strand
AATCCTATATTACTTGTCGACCACGTACACTTGCGTGTGCATTGGGAAATCAACCAACAAGACGCGTACATCTGGCAGAGGCTGGGGGAGGGCACCGGCCCGAGGTAGGGGATGGGGGCGTCCCAGAGCTATTCCAGTTGCACCACCAGGGGATACTACTATAGAGGAGCAGGGGGAGGTGCCCCTAGCGGGTCCTGCTCCAGTGGACTTCATGACGACGCCAGGATTCCAGGAGGTCATGGGCCGTATGTTGAGATTTATGGATACTATGTCCCAGGCTGGTTTATTTCCAGCGGATTCTGCCACATCTGAGGCAGGAGGGGGAGCCCAGACACCTACTGCCCAGGCTGCAGGCCAGACAAAAGCACTTTATCATACCCCGGGTACACTGTCCGTGGGTGGGGCCCAGCCTGTAGCAGCAGCACCTGAGCCCAGACCAGTTGCGGATAACAATCCACAAAAGTTATTGGACAGATGTACTCTATTGCACCCTCTAGTCTTCGGGGGTGAGCGAGGCGAGGATGCCCAGGATTTCATTGATAGGTGCAAGGACAGACTGCACAACATGAGGATACTAGAGTCCCATGGAGTGGACTTCGCTACTTTCCAGTTAGAGGGCAGAGCTCGCAGATGGTGGCAGTCCTATATTCTCAGCAGGCCAACAGATTCTCCTCCTATCACTTGGGAGCAGTTCACTCAGATATTTCTAGACAGATATATCCCACCCTCTGGGAGGGAAGAGCTGCGGTATCAGTTTGAGCAACTGGAGCAGGGACAACTGTCGGTGACAGACTATGAGGCCAGATTTTCAGAGTTGTCTCGCCATGCACTCATGATTCTACCTACCGATGCTGAGAGAGTGCAGAGATATGTAGCCAGGTTGCATCTAGGAATTAGGGCCAGCATGGCCCGAGAGGTGGAGATTGGGACTCCTTATCAGCTAGTAGTGGAGATTGCTCGTAGGATCGAGGGTTATTGGTCGAGGGTCAGGGAGCAGGTACAGCCGCATAAGAGAGCCAGATATTTCGGGGATTTCAGAGGTGCCCCAGCTAGGGGCAGGGGTCAGCCAAGCAAGCCCCCATATTCAGCACCTCCACCACCACCTCCTCGTGGTGCTCCAGTGAGGCCTTACTTCAGTGTTATGCCAGAGGGTTCTCACCGTCCCCAAGTTATCCAGGGTTCTCCTTCAGGGAAGCAGGCCGTGCCTCCAGTGAGATGTTACGAGTGCGGGGATCTCGACCAAATGAGGAGGACTTGTCCCAGGTTTTAGGGCAAGGAAGTGCAATAGGGTTACCAGCCTATGAGTCCAGCACCAGCAGTCAAGCCACCTAGAAGTGGGGGACAGGTCGGCAGGGGTCATTTTAGAGGTGGAGGCCAGTCAGGGGGAGGTCAGCCAGCTCTTATTCATTCCGGCGGAACCCCGTCTTCCAGTGCTCTAGCTAGATTCTATGCTTTTCCGGCCAGATCAGATGCAGTGGCCTCAGAAGCCGTGATCACAGGTATTATTACAGTATGTGGTAGAGAGGAATCGGTGTTATTTGATCCAGGATCCACGTATTCCTATGTTTCGGTCTTATTTTCTCATTTTCTAGATTTCCCTCGTGAGTCCTTGGGTTCTCCTATATGTATGTCCACTCTTGTGGGCGATTCTGTGGTGGTAGACTGGGTTTACCGATTTTGTATGGTCACATTTTGCGGGTTCGAGACTCAAGCGGATCTCTTATTGATTGACATGGTTGATTTCGAGATTATTTTAGGCATGGATTGGCTATCTTCTTATCATGTCGTGCTAGATTTCCATGCCAAGACAGTTACTTTAGCCATGCCAGAGTCGCCTAGGCTGGAGTGGAAAGGTTCCTCAGTTAGTGCAGCTAGCTGGGTTATTTCATTCCTGAAGGCTCGACATATGGTCGAGAAGGGTTGTTCGACCTACCTCGCTTATGTGCGGGACGCCACCGCCGACTCTCCGACAATTGATTCAGTTCCAGTTGTTCGAGAGTTTGCTGATGTATTTCCTTCGGACCTTTCGGGCATGCCTCCGGATCGTGATATTGATATCTGCATTGATTTAGCTCCAGGAACCCAACCTATTTCTATTCCTCTGTACTGTATGGATCCAAATGAGTTGAAGGAGTTGAAGGTGCAGCTTGAGGAGTTGTTGTCTAAAGGGTTTATCAGACCGAGTTCCAGTTCTATTCGTGATATTGAGGAGTGGGGTGCTCCAGTTCTATTCGTGAAGAAGAAGGATCGGTCCATGCGGATGTTATTGTTTATCGCCAGTTGAACAAGGTTACCATTAAGAACAAGTATCCTTTTCTGCGCATCGATGATTTGTTTGACCAGTTACAGGCTGCTCGTGTGTTTTCTAAGATTGATGTGAGATCGGAATATCATCAGTTGAAGATTCGGGCTTCAGATGTTCCGAATACTGCTTTTCGTACGAGATATGGCCACTATGAGTTCCTAGTGATATCCTTTGGCTTGACTAATGCCCCCGCAACTTTCATGGACTTGATGAATATGGTGTTCAGGTTGTATATTGATTCCTTTGTCATTGTCTTCATAGACGACATCTTGATTTACTCACGTAGACTGGGTGAGCACGATCAGCATTTGAGAGTTGTGCTCCAGACCTTGCGGGAACAGAAGCTATATGCTAATTTCTCCAAGTGTGAGTTTTGGTTGGATTCTGTGGCATTCCTGGGGCATGTGGTATCCGGAGAGGGTATCAAGGTTGATCCTCAGAAGATTGAGGCAGTTCAGAGTTGGTCGCGTCCTACTTCAGCTACAGAGATCAGGAGCTTTTTGGGCCTAGCAGGCTATTATCGCCGATTTGTGGAGGGATTCTCTTCTATTACAGCTCCATTGACCAGATTGACTCAGAATAATGCACCGTTCTGATGGTCTAATGAGTGTGAGGCGAACTTCAGAAGCTCAAGGCAGCATTGACCTCAGCACCAGTTCTAGTATTACCCTCCGGTTCTGGGATGTATACAGTATATTGTGACGCTTCGCGTGTTGGCTTGGGGTGTGTATTTATGCAGGAAAGGAGAGTTATTGCTTATGCTTCGCGCCAGCTGAAGGTTCATGTGAAAAAAATTATCCTGTGCACGATTTGGAGTTGGCGGCGATTGTTCATGCTCTTAAGATTTGGAGGCACTACTTGTATGGGTTGTCCTGTGAGGTTTATACAGACCACCGCAGCTTGCAACACTTGTTCAGGCAAAGGGATCTTAATTTGAGGCAGCGCAGACGGCTTGAATTGTTGAAGGATTATGATATCACCATTCTATACCATCCGGGCAAGGCGAATGTGGTAGCAAATGCTTTGAGCAGGAAGGCGGAGAGTATGGGTAGCTTGGCTTATATTGCAGCAGAAGAGAGACCTCTAGCCTTGGACATTCAGTCCTTGGCCAATCGCTTGGTGAGATTATACCTTTCAGAGCCTCGTCCAGTTTTAGCACATGTGGTTGCTCAGTCTTTATTATTAGGGGAGATTAAAGCCTGACAGTTCTATGATCGGTGTTTAACAGAGCTTTAGGAGGCAGTGGTTCAGGGTAGGGCCAAGGAGGTCACTATGGGCGAGGATGGTGTTTTGAGACTTCGGGGCCGTTTATGTTTACCCAATGTTGATGGCCTGAGAGAGAGGATTCTAGAAGAGGCACACAGTTCTCGGTATTCTATTCATCCTTGTGCTATGAAGATGTATTATGATTTGAAGCAGCATTACTAGTGGAGGCAGATGAAGAGGGACATCGTGGAGTATGTGACTAGGTGTCTTAATTTCCAGTAGGTGAAGTATGAGTACCAGAGGCCAGGAGGCCTACTTCAGTAGATGCCCATTCCTGAGTGGAAATGGGAGCGCATCACTATGGACTTCGTGGTTGGGTTGCCTCGGACTTTGCGGAAGGTTGACGCGGTTTGGGTCATTGTGGATAGATTGACCAAATCGGCACATTTCATTCCAGTGGCTACTGGATATACTTCTGAGAGGTTGGCCCAGATCTACATTTGGGAGATAGTCCGGTTGCACGGTGTGCTGGTGTCCATTATATCAGATCGAGGTTCCAGTTCACCTCGCACTTCTGGAAAGCATTGCATTGTGAGATGGGTACCCAGATAGACCTTAGCACAACATTTCACCCTCAGACTGATGGTCAGTCGGAGCGTAAAGTTCAGATATTGGAGGACATGCTCAGGGCATGTGTGATTGACTTCAAAGGTTAGTGGGACCAGTTCTTGCCTTTGGCTGAGTTTGCTTACAATAATAGTTACCAGTCCAGCATCGAGATGGCTCCATTTGAGGCTTTGTATGGTCGGCGATGGCGTTCTCCTATCGGGTGGTTTAATCCTGGTGAGGCTAAGATATATGGCACTGACCTAGTGAGGGATGCTTTGGAGAGGGTGAAGTTGATTCAGGAGAGGCTCCGCACAGCACAGTCCAGGCAGAAGAGTTAGGCGTATCAGAGGGCGCATGATGTATCATTTATGGAGGGAGACAAGGTTCTGTTGAAGGTCTCGCCGATGAAGGGTATTATGAGGTTTGGGAAGACGGGCAAGCTGAGCTTGAGGTTTATAGGTCCCTTCGAGGTGTTGAGGCGAGTTGAGGAGGTTGCTTATGAGCTAGCCTTACCTCCCAGTTTATCAGGAGTTCATTCGGTCTTTCATGTATCCATGCTCCGGAGGTACCACGCCGACTTCTCTCACGTGGTTGATTTCAGAACTATTCAGTTGGATGAGAAGTTGGGCTACGAGGAGGAGCCAGTTGATATTATTGATAGGAAGGATCACCAGTTGATATCCAAGAGAGTTTCTTCCATGAAGGTCTAGTGGAAAGGCCAGCCAGTCGAGGAGGCGACCTGGGAGTTCGAGGAGGACATGCGGAGCAGATATCCACATTTATTCCTAAGTCTAGAAAACATGAAGTTCCTAAGTTATGATTCCAGGGGTTTTGGAATGTGATTTTGAGTTTTACCGTTGCTTTAAGCCTTTCTAAGTCTCGAGCGAGTCCGTATTATGATTTGGGACTTGTTAGCATATTTGGATGGGGGCTCGGGTGGGCCCAGGTGCCTCCCGGACACCACACGAGGCCAAAAACCAGCTAAAATAGTTGCTGGTGCACCTGTTCTGGTGTCACCGCAGGTGCGGTTGCCCAGTCGCAGGTGCGGGACCACTCCTGCAGTCCCAGCCTCGCAGGTGCGACCCCTAGTGGACAGTCCATTTCTTGCAGGTGCAGACAAAGTTCCGCAGGTGCGGTCTCCCCTCCGCAGGTGCGGGCCTAGGCTTCCTCGTCCATTTTCTCAGGTGTGAGCCTTTGATCGCAGGTGCGAGACCGCAGGTGCGGAACTCCTGTCAGGCAGTGTGTTTCTTAAATACGGGATTCTTCATTGTTTTCTTCACTCTTTCCTCCATTAAACACTTTGAGATCTTGGGAAAAGGGCTCCACGACCCAACCACTGAGAGGTAAGTAAATTCTACCCCAAGGTTAGTTTAATTCATGAATTCTTAGTTAAGTTAACCTTCTTAATAAGCAAAAAATCAAGAATTGGGTAGTAACCTAGGGCTTGCGGGAAATTAGAGAATTTACCCGTCAATTAGCTATGAAATCAAGTAAAAATCATGCATTAATGATCCTTAGGTTATGGTGAGTGGTTCCTTCGTGAATTTTCGGAATCCAAGCATGTGGACTCGGGGTTGGATTTTGGGATTTCTTCAAGAATGATGAATTTGACTAAATAGTAGGAGAATTCCATGCTTTGAGTATAATTTGATATATATTTATGTAACGTTTGATTAGTTTCGAGTCCTTCGGTGACGAGTTCGGAGTTTCGGGCGCATTCTTGACCCGGGGAGTAGGTTCGACGTGAGGTGAGTCTCATTTCTAACCTTGTAAGAGGGAATTGTCCCCATAGGTTATTATAAATGGTGATTTGTCCTTACTTGCAGGGGTTGCGCACGCACGAAGTAACGAGAGTCCATGCGTAGCTATTATTATGCCTTGTTGGGTAGTTAAGGACTCATAAGCATGCCTTATGTGTTGTATCAGTGATCTTGTATATGGATTAAGTATTCTAATATCCTCGAATCTCACATGTGAAGGCCTAAGGGGTTATGCTTGAAGTTGACATTTCTAAATTCTCACCCTATTAGTATGTTCCCTGCTTAATTATCTGGAATCTCCTGCTAGTCATGAATTTATAGGGGAACCCGAGTCACATGGATGATTTGCGAGCGGGGTAGTCCTAGTATTATCTTAACCCGAGTCGCATGAATGATTCGCGATCGGGGGTGGTCTTAGTATTATATTAACAGTGTCGCATGTTCGATTCGCGAACGGGGCAGATAGATGCATCTATGGTTCGGGTCGTTCGACCCTCGGCAGTGCACATTTACTTTTCATATTGTAATGACCGTACGTTCATAGCCTGTTATATGTTTGGTAATTTGTGAGAAGCCCTGTAATTGTAACTGTTGATTTCATGAAAATAAAGAAGTTTAAATAGCTTGTATGCCATGGAAAAGGATGGCGTGAGGGTACCAGAGATTGTTATTTGATGCTCATTTTCTTATTGTTGTTCATTACTGCTATAACTGGTTAGCCTGTACTTATTCCACATTGTATTACCCTAGTAAGTATCACGTCGACCTCTCGTCACTACTTCTTCGAGGTTAGGCGGGATACTCACTGGGTACATATTTGTTTATGTACTCATACTACGCTTCTGTACTTAATTGTACAGGTTTTGAGGCTGGTGCATCTGGTTATCTGACCGGAGCTTGACCCTGGGAGTATATTCTGGACCTGACTCCACGGTGAGCTGCTTCCCTTGGTGACTCGCAACAGCACTATGGAGTTATCTTTTGTTTATTTCTGTCTACTTCCTTCAGACAGTAGAACAGTTTATTTCATCTTTTGTATATTCTACTAGTTCGCATGTAGACTTGTGACACTAGATCCTGGCACACACACATAGTATAATCTATATTTTGGGGGACTGTATATATTGGTTCATGATCCTTGTGGCTATGTTTACTTAAGATTGGTTAATTTATCCGCTTTTACTTAAATGTTCTAAGCTTAAAATTGTTAAGTGTGGGGTTGATATGTCAAATAAGGGTAATCTCACTAGTAAGCAACTGTTGGCTTTCCTGACTCCGGTGTCGGGTGCCATCACGACCTGTGTTGGGATTTTGGGCCGTGACAAGAATACGAACCACTAAAAATGTATTTCCTGACGAAGAAGTTCCATTTGTAGGAGAAGATATCGCCGAAGCCTACGACGGGTGGAGAATGTTCTTCGATGGGGCTGCAAATTTCAAAGGAGTGGGTATTGGAGTCGTTTTGGTGTCAGAAACCGGTCAACATTACCCGGTGTCCGTAAAACTCAGATTTTCGTACACCAATAATATGGCGGAATATGAGGCTTGCATATTGGGGCTCAATTTGGCTGTTGACATGAATATCCAAGAATTGCTAGTAATTGGTGATTCAGATCGGCTGATACATCAGGTTCAAGGAGAATGGGCTACAAAGAACACCAAGATATTACCATATCTATATCATGTACAAGAGATAATGAAGAGGTTCATGAAGATAGATTCAGACATGTCCCGAGAATCCAGAATGAGTTTGCAGATGCATTGGCCACTTTATCCTTCATGATACAGCATCCGGACAAGAATTTTATCGACCCTATTCCGGTAAGGATCCATAATCAGCCAGCTTACTGTGCTCATGTTGAAGAAGAAACATATGGGAATCCGTGGTTCGATGATATCAAGGAGTACTTGGCAAAAAGAGAGTACCCGGAGCACGCTCCGAAAATTATCCAACCATTTCTTCCAAAGTGGAGGAATTCTGTACAGGAGGACTCCAGACCTAGGGCTATTACGGTGTGCTGATGCCAAGGAACCTTCCAAACTGATTGAAGAGATACATGTTGGAACTTGCATACCACATATGAATGGTTTTGTTTTAGCCAAGAAGATAATTATAGCACGATATTTTTGGATGACTATGGAAACAGACTACATCAGGTTTGTCCAGAAATGTCATCAGTTCCAAATACACGCAGATATGATACGGCTTCCTCCAAATGAACTAAATGCAACAATTGCGCCTTGGCCTTTGCCGCCTGGGAAATAGATGTCATTGGACCAATCGAGTCCCCCCACTTCAAACGGGCACAGGTTCATTCTAGTGGCCATAAACTACTTCACAAAATGGGTTGAAGCTGCATCTTACAAAGATGTAACCAAGAAAATCATCGTAGATTTTGTCAGAGATCGTATTATTTGCAAATTCGGGGTGCCGGAGTCCATCATCACTGACAACGCCTCCAATCTCAACAGTGACCTAATGAAAGATATGGTGCGAGACCTTCAAAATCAAGCACAAGAATTCCACAGCATACCGGCCCCAAATAAATGGAGTCGTGGAGGCCGCCAACAAGAACATCAAAAAGATATTGAGGAAGATGGTATAAAATCACAAGCAATGGCACGAGAAGTTACCATTTGCTTTATTGGGATATCATACAACAATCTGCACATCAACCGGGACTACTCCTTATTTGCTGGTCTACGGTATTGAAGCTGTCATTCCCGCCGAGGTAGAAATTCCTTCCTGAGAATTATACAAGAAGCTGAACTTAGTGATGCAGAGTGGATAAGAAGCCGCTATGAACAATTAGCTCTAATTGATGGGAAAAGAATGAATGTAGTGTGTCATGGTCAACTTTATTAGAATAGAATGTCCAGAGCTTTCAACAAAAGGGTCAAACCTAGACAGTTCGCACCGGGGCAGCTGGCGCTAAAATGAATCTTTCCATATCAGGATGAAGCCAAAGGAAAATTCTCACCTATCTGGCAAGGACCCTACATAGTTCACAGAGTATTGACGGGAGGACCACTCATACTCACTGAAATACACAGAGAGATGTTTCCAAATCCTATCAATTCAGACGCAATCAAAACATATTGTTTTTAAACTGTTTACATTCTTCATTTGATAACTGAACTACGCTTGATCTGATTCCCGTGTAAGAGGGGATACGTAGGCAGCCCTATGGGTTCGGTCACAATTCAATAAAATCTTCATTTTTTGCACAATCAGAAACTGGGGCAAAATTTTGAGGAGAACCCTCAAAATTCTAGAGCAAGTCCAGCCGACATCATCGTATGCGGAACAGTCAGAAAGTCGTCTAAATAACCGGGGCAGAATTTTGAGGAGGACCCTCAAAATTCTATTGCAAGGAAGTCATAATGCCTCTAAAAGTGTCGCAGTTATTGGCTCATCTAATTTATTTGATATTACTGCATTTTAAATGACTATGCAAGCATATTTTTCAAAAACATTATTTTATGAAATAGCCAGATGCTACCCACGGTAACTCGAACAGGATTTCAATGCAGAGCAACACAAAGCAAGCAGGCGGAGGCACGAACCAGCCTCCCCCGTAAAACTCACGATTTTTCTTTGAATGTAGGAACAAGGAATAGCCACAAATACGTGCACACCTTAGAATCACTATCTTCATAACGACAAAGCTGCCAAGCGCAAACATATCTCTAGCTAAGAAATACTTTGCTACTGCTTATTATTTGTTCATTGCATGAGACTAAGCACTGTCTCCACCTTTGCATGAGGCTAAGCCCTGCCTCCTCAATTGCATAAGTCTAAGCACTACATTCCCTTGCATGAGACTACACATAGTCTCCATCTTTGCATGAGGCTAAGCCTTGCCTTTGTAATTGCATAAGGCTAAGCTCTGCCTTCCCTTGCATGATAATAAGCATTGTCTTCATCTTGAATGAGGCTAAGCCCTTCCTCCTCAATTGCATAAGGCTAAGCTATGCCTTCCCCTTGCATAAGACTAAGCACTGCCTCCATATTTGCATGAGGCTAAGCCTGCCTCCTTAATTGCATAAGGCTAAGCTCTGCCTTTCTTTGCATGAGACTAAGCATTGTATCCATCTTGAATGAGGCTAATCCCTTCCTCTTTAATTGCATAAGACTAAGATCTGCCTTTCCTTGCATGAGACTAAGCATTTTCTCCATCTTGCATGAGGCTAAGCCCTGCCTCCTTAATTGCATAAGGCTAAGCACTGCCTTCCCCTTGCATGAGATTAAGCATTGTTTCCATCTTGCATGAGGCTAATCCCTGACTCCTTAATTGCATACGGCTAAGCTATGCCTTCCATTGCATGAGACTAAGCCATGTCTCCATATTGCACAAGTCTAAGCTCGTCCTCCTTAATTGCATAAGGCTAACCGTTGCCTTCCCCCACACGAGACTAAGCATTGTATCCATTCTTGCATAAGAATAAGCATTGTCTCCCCTTGCATAACCACAAATGCTATGCTATTTGAAACCTTTCACTATTCCCTAACTCGGGGCTAAGCTCTGCCCCCGATCTTACACAAGACTAAGCTCTATCTTGTTTCGCCAAGCATCATGTCTTTGCATATCATGGGCTGAAACATCGCCCTTTTGTCCAAAGGCGTCATAGTTTGAAGGCATCATCTTCATAGCTGGAATACTCCATGCCATGGCCTGAGGATTTGTCAATATTGCACATCATTATTCAAAGGCGCCATAGTTTAGAGGCACCATTTTCATGGCCCGAGAACATCATTTCATGGCTGGCGAATCCCCTATGTCACGATTCATGGCCCAGGACGTCATGGTCTTAGGACATCATCCTCATCGTCCAAAGATGATCTCCATGGTCCAAATGGAATTTGCATCATGTTTAAATTCTTGAAATAATCAATATATACATTGTGCATACATCTTGTTTTGAGTTTCCAGGTGATCCAGGAAGTAACCGTTCTCCTAACTGGAGCGATCTTTGCTCCGATTTCCATTCAACGTTCATGTCCTACAAATACTTCAAACGTAAACAACCACCATCTGTTACCCATTCCCATCTGATAACCGTTCAAATATCCATAACCATTCCCAGATACATCCATTTACAATCCCGATATCGCCTTTCCAGAAAAGCTTGTACATTCCTACAACAACTTCATCGGTTTATTCCACCGTTGGATCCAGAACTACACATGGATTGATTCCTGTAAAATCACGGATATGTGGGAAACTCAGGAACCAGGTTTCGGCCTATATTTTTCAAAATCTCCCCATTCGGTCAAAATCGGTCATCATTTCTTTACCCGACAACTCTTTCATCCTTCCCAGGTAAAGAGGGGCAGTTGTTGATATCCAATTTTTCCCTCATATTTTCAAATGTATATATATAATTTTAAAACTGTGCAAATGCATCATCATTTGATTTACAAACACACACAAGTATTTTTCATAATTTTTCATAATTTTTAAAGGCTTTAATCAATTTGTTTCTGTATTTTATTATATAAATATCCAATAATTACCCTCCAAATTATTTTTTTGATGATTTAATAATCTAAACTTATCATTTATACCAATATGGGATTTTAAATATTTTCAGTGCATTTCTTATAATCACATTTGCATTTTTAGGGCTGAATTGCACATTTTGCAATAATAGCCCATATGCATGTATAATTGCATTATTTATGCAGAAAATAATTTTTTATATTTTTAAAATATTAAGTAATTATTTTTAATCATTTTAATAGACAAATGATATTTTTATTATTTATTAATTATTTTTATAAAAATTTTATTTGTTAAATAGTGGGTATTTAAAATCTAGCCCAAAGCTTACCTATTTTTCGGACCTAAACTACCCAAACCTTGGATCAATAACCGCAGCCTAATCCTAAGCGACCCAACCCAGTACAAAACCGACCCAGCCTTCCTCAAATCCCAATTGTGGATCAAAAATGATCAACGACTCACAATGCCTTCCCCATTTCCTTATATCACTCGACCCCAAACCCTAATCCCATTTCTCTCCCCTATGAAGAACCCTAACCCGCTTCCTCTCGAAAACCTCTCTCTTAATCCCTCTTCTAATGGGATTTTCTTCCTATTCACTTACCATATCCGTATATTTCCATTACTGGGTGATTCTCTACAGTATTACCTAATACCTGCCTAAACATGGAAAGTACTCTTACTTTGATTCTGTCCGATTGACTTCCACCTCTTGAATCTGGATGATATTCCATCAACACATTTATTCTACACCGTGTGAGTTCAATTTGTTCATATTTTGATTATTCGTATTTAACCCTAAAGCTAGGGTTTATAGATTTTCTTTGATTCGAACCAAAATTGGTTCAACCCTTTGATTTTAAGTGTTATCCCATCTATAGTATTCCTGTCTATGTTCACCTTATTCTATGCAGTATGTGATTTTTATCTTTTATTTCTGTCGATTTGTGTACTTAATCAAAAATTAGGGTTTTAAATTTTCTCTTTTCCTTACTGATTTTGAGTGCCTTCCTTTCTAGTGTTTGACTGAATATTTTCCTTTTTTATGTGTTCAATTCCTACACTATATAAACCCCTACCCACTCCCCTTTGAAACAGTTCCGGAATTATTAAGAAACTACAAAAACTAAGGTTGTATGCTCTTTGCTCTTTAATAATCTTGTTCTGCACTTTGGTTCCTGACCAACTGAAAGCCAAGGCCAGAAATTTGCTCTTTTGGAGATATTCACAATACTGTGGGCTTCCTTTCTTTCTCATTTCATTTTAACTGGTGAGTTACCAAGCCTTTGTCATTTCATTCTGATTTATCTTTCGTTTTGTACAATGTGTTACTTCAATTTTAGACTCTGCTAATCTAAATGTCATTAAGTTTGTAGTTTGAGACATGTTTAGACCTGAGTTGCTTAATTTCTCTTCATTCTGCCTAGTCTATGTGTTATTGATAGCCACCCCGCTTCTGTTTAGTACGGCTATTTGAACATGTTCTCATATCTCTTATCTATGGATTAGCTTATTAGGTATGAGTGTATTTATTAAGAGAATAACAAGTCTGTTTCTGAATTCGTTGCAATGTAGCCTGTTTTGATCCTGTTTTCATCATGTCTTGACTTTTCCAGTAATTGCCCTAATTAGTCCACATCATGTTAAATTCTATTTCCAATCGATATGATTCCTTTTTGTGACACTAGTCTTCTGCACTTAGCATAATCTGAACTCTTCTTTTTCTTACTACAAATATGTTTTGCAACTTGCCTTGTTAATGTGTGCATTATGTGATTGAACTCATCTTGAAACTTGGCTAAGTCTGTCTTAAATTTAAGCATGTCTATTACTTGTTTTTACATTCCTATAGGGTTTTGCAACCTTAACTTATTAAAATCTGCAACTGTCAATATTAATTAGTTTGCGTGCATTTGTTGTCTAAGTGTAGAGGCCAACTTGAGACCTTGTTTGCCTACATATGAAATTCCAAATTGTTTTGTATGTCGCCTAGTTTTCTCATTTTTTAAGCAACCTAAGTTAAGTCTAGAACCTCCCAAGATAGAGGTCCAAATTCCTCCTGGACCATAGGCATGGGACAGGTAGTGTACGCATAGGGTACGATTTAGAATCAACTAGTGCGCTTTATGTAAACAACTTAAAGATAGTAATCGGTTAGCAGGAGATGATAGTCTGTGCCCGCTGAATAATATGAGTAACACCCTACCTCGAGGGAGTTACGAAGTATTATTTATGTTGCAGGGGGTGATCCTTAGGACCCCCACCTTTGTTTTAAAGTCAATCATTTTATTTTATTTGCCCAATTTTGTCTCTTCTCTTTTGCTTAGACTAATTCATATAATTCATGTTCGTTCAGGACCCACCGTTGTGGACTTCGAGGAGTGCCTAACACCTTCTCCTCAAGGTAATTTGAGCCCTTACCCTATCTTTGGTGACACAACTTGTTAAACCAGAGTTATCTACAAATAGGGGCCCTAACGCACCTTAAATCCGCTAGGTGGAGACTCTCTCTTTTAACACTCTTCCTTAAAAGAGTTGTCACGTGTCAAAACCCGATTTCGAGAGAAAATGGGGCGCGGTAACGAGAAGAATCAGTGGCTCCTATTTGATGACCTAGAAATAAATCGGCCCAATGCGGCTATCCGCCCGGTCAGTCTCTGTACCACTTTGATGTTGTCAACTAGGGTGATATCTTCTATGGCCTTTATTTTATCCGGTTAGATCTCTATCCCTTAGCTAGATGCCATGAAACCGAGGAACTTTCCCAAGTCGACTCTGAAGGCACACTTCTCTGGGTTTAGCTTCACGTTGTATTTGCTTAGTATGTCAAAGGTTTCCTACAAATGTTTTAAATGGTCTTCTGCTTGCAGGGACTTAACTAACATATCGTCAATATTAACCTCCATTGATTTCCCTATTTGTTCCTCGAACATTTGGTTAAATAGGTGTTGATATGTGGCACCTGCATGTTTTAATCCAAACTTCATTATGTTATAAAAGTAGGTGCCAAATTTCATTACGAAAGAAGTCTTCTCTTGATCTCCCCGGTCCATCCATATTTGGAAGTATCCGAAATAAGCATCGAGAAAACTCAGCATCTCGTGCCCAACCGTTGCATCAATCATTCGATCAATGTTAGCAAAAGGAAATGAATCATTTGGGCATGCCTTATTCAAGTTCTTATAATCTACACACATTCTAAGCTTGTTTCCGGTTTTAGGTACGACTAGTACCTTAGCTAGCTAATCCGAGGATTTAACCTCCTTATGGAACCTATTTTTAAAATTTTAGATAAATCATCTTTGATGAATACATGCTTGATTTCGGATTGTGGCCTCCTCTTCTATTTTATATCCAAGCTTAATTTGTGAGTTGTCACCTTCCCCGGGTTCCCAGTCATATCTATGTGGGACTAGGCATAACAATCGACATTAGCTTTAAGGAAATCAATGAGGTTTTTCCTGAGCTCGGGGGTTAGTCCCGTGCCCAGGTATACCTTTTTTTCCGGTATCATCAGGTGCTATTAATGATCTCGAAATACCGAAGTCTTCTTCCTCGTTCATTGGGTGTTCTTCATGTCTCTCCAGCTCGGTTGGGTTCGGGATCAATGATTGTTATTTGGTGTCGTTCTCTTTGACCATCCCCTCACTTTTTGATGTTGTGATTGCGGGCACCGGGATTACTTCCTCGACAACGAACATCTCCTTTGTGGCAGGTTGTACCCCCAGATCATTTTGATTCTGCCTGAGGTTGGAAACTACAATACCTGATGCAAGGTCGATGGCACCTCCCTCATGCGGTAAACCCATGGCCTCTCGAACAAGGCGTTGTTTATCATGTCCCCCTCGATTACATAAAATTTTGTTTGTTGGGTGGTCCCGACTGTGTTGACAGGTAGGGTAAATTCACCATTCGTTGTCTCGCATGCAATGTTGAACCCGATGGTCGAACTGCCAATACGATTTTGCCCAATAACCCCAGTTGTTCCCCGACTCTCTATCGGATGATGTTGGCCGAGCTACTTGAGTCAATTAACACATGATTAACTCGAGATTTATTAATAAGTGAAAATATTAATAGTTTATCATTGTGGGGTTGAATGATTCCCTTTGCGTCCTCTTTGCTGAACGAGATGGACCCCTCCAGAACATAGTCTCAAGTGCGTTTTTCTCTTGTGATAGAAACTTTGATGCATTTTATAATTGGACCTTGTGGGACATCTACTTCTCCGATTATCATGTTGATCACATGTTGAGGTTCTTTCTGCTCAATTTTTTTGTTGGCGTCCCTGTTATAGAAATGATTTTTGGCTCGCTCACTTAGGAGTTCCTAAAGATGCCCATTGTTGAATAGACGAGCCACTTATTCCCTTAACTGTCCACAATCCCCGATCATGTGAACGTGAGTACCGTGATATTTACATATCAAGTTTTGACCCCTCTGTGTGGGATCGGACTGGATTGGCCTTGACCATTTCGTCTCTTTGATGCGGCTGATGGCTGACACTATACTCGTCGCATCCACGTTAAAGTTATTGTCTCTGATAGTCTCGGGGCTTCTTGGACCCTGGTCAATTTTCCTATCGTTCTTGGTCGGTTGGAGATTAGATCCGTTTCCCATTCTATCCGAATTGTATGGCTGGTTTGGATCTCGGGGTGGCCTTGGCTCCTGATCCAAAATTATTTTAGACCCATAGTTCGCTATGTTGGGGTAAACAGACCCCGAGGAAACTCCAGTTGGTCGTCCTCGACTATGATATTTTACTGGTACCTGTTGTGAACATCAACCCAAGTGATCGCATGGTACTCTACCAACTTTTGCTTCAATTTTAGAAGCAAATGAACTTCGGGGATTGAGTACTTGGGTAAAAACCTGAATGTACCAATCATATGCAATCGGGGGCAGGTCCATCCGTTCCATCTAGAATCTCGAAAGTAACTCCTAAGCATTTGGTTGTCCCTTTTCTTGACTTTGAACAAGTCTGATTTCCTAGTTTAAACTTTGATAGTGCAAGCATGGGCTTTAAGGAAGGAATCTGCAAGCACAGAAAACAAATCAATAGAATTTGGAGGTAAGTCATGGTACCATATCATCACTCCCTTGGATAAGGTTTCCCCAAATTTCTTCAGCAACACCCACTCGATCTTGTCATCTTGGAGGTCATTGCCTTTCATTGCACATGTGTAGGAGGTCACATGCTCGTTTGGATCCGTGGTTTTGTTATATTTGGGAATATCAAGCATTTAAAACCTTTTCGGAATTGGCTTCGGTGCCGCACTCGGGGGAACATGTTTTTGCATGAACTTTTTGGAATCCGGTCCTTCTGAAATTTGAGGCGCTCCGGAGATCTGATCAAGCCTTGAATTGTAAGTTTCCACCTTATTGTCATTTGCCTCTATCTTCTTTCGCCGGAATACACACGTTTTGTTAGTGCTTCGAGCATTTTTATCACCTTGGAAGTTTTCCCATGTGCGGACCTATCTAGTTCTGTTACCATCTGTTCTTCTCTCCGAGCATCTTCTCCAACCCGCTCGGGTTCGATTGTGTTCTATGCGTGATTTTGACTCTGCAGTTGTGCAATTGCCACTTGCTGAGCTTGTAGCATTTCAAAAATCAATCGTTAGATAACTCCATCACCCCCTTTCAGGTGCTTCTCGAGCCGATATCTGGGGTGCCACGTGAATGCTATTTTCGGGATCGGTTGGTAGGTTGATTGAGAGCAACTTAAGAATTGGCGTCGATTGGGTCAACGATTGGAACGCCATTAGGGTCAACAGGGAGCACGACATTATTTGGTACCACGTTATTATTTTCACCGTGGTATCCTGACTCGGCGTCAACGTTCAAGTAAGCAGACTGAGAATTTGACATTTTGAATAAACCTGAAATAAGACATCAAAGAGCAAACGTAAAATAAGGTGTGTTATAGAGATTCGTTTTAAATCACCCTTATTATCCTTAGTCCCACGGTGGGCGTCAAACTATTTATGCCTAAATCGAGTAACAATTAAATTTGTATATGGTTTAAAAGATATGTAGTTTAGTTTAACATGAATGATCTAAGAACAACAAATAATTAAATTAAAGGAAAATAAGGAGATCAAACCAAATATGATGGAACGATTAAGCTTGACTTCAAGTTTGAATGCTGAAACTGGTTCCGAATGAGCCCACGAAACGAGCTCAGCTGCAACTAAAGAAGTGAACAGTTGAACACTTTAAACAATATCTAGGAGACAGAAATTAACTTTATTGCTCTGATATGTGATGTTCGGCTAAAAAATATATATATTTAATCGTTGTTGCCTCACATTCTAGTACTTTTAATATTCTTTATGATGTTAATTATATTACTTTATATCTAATATTATATTTTAACTGTGTAGGGATAAAGTGGTATGAAAATAAAAATATTTGGAGAAAAATTGAATAAAACGCGAAAGATAAAGAAAGAAAAAAAAATGAAGAAGACAAAGGGGGACACCCTTTGGTGTTTGTCCCCCCAAGTGGAATACAAAAGAAGAGAAACAAATCTAAGGCAAAAATTGAAAGAGGGAAAAAACGTGAAACACTACTAGTTTCAGCGCCAGGGCCAGTGTGACGCGCTCCCCTGGATGCTGTGTTGCGGGGGTTTTCCTACTTCATTCGGAATAAAGTTATTTCTTCCCTACACGGTCCCTGCTCGTATAAAAGGAGTTCTAAACCTATTTCGGAGGAAAAATATTTTTGAGACTAACTTTTGACGAAGGGAAAGCACAAAGCCGCCATGGAGGCTGGAATTCATCAAATTTCATCTTTTCTTCCGCCAAACTTAGTAAATTTTATGCTTCTTTGTATGATTTTTTGTTTGGCTACCATGTCTATGTGGAGCTAAATTTCACGTTCTAGGGTTGTGGTTTTTTCATGACTATTGTTATTCAAATATTGATTTTGATTTCTTAATTTATCATATTGGTTTATTTATTAAATTATGCGCTTAATTATTTGATTGATTGATCACCAATTAAATAATATCTACGAATCTAGAATTGTACTCGAACATAGGATTTCTAGATTGCACATAGGATTGAGTAGAGCATGTTCTTGAACCTACGCATTGTGGAATGGATTTGTGGTTAGGATAGACATATACCTAATTGCCTTGCTTGGTTGATGTACAAGAATTATAAATGTGTTTTTGTTAGTTCTAATTCCATAGATATAGGCATTACAGTAGCTTGAATAGGCGAGTAAGATGTTGACAGATTCTTATGAGCAATTAACAGGGTCAACCAATAGGCTAGATAAATTAGTTAGTCAATTTAATTGAAGAATACAGTAGGAACGTTAGATAGCCCACAACCCTAGATTGTTTTCATCATACTGATAACATAAAAATCTACTCTTCCTTTGTTCAAAGTTTATTATTTGTTTTCTTTTTATTTTAATTAGACTAAGTCATATACTTCTAGGTTTAATTCTTATTTAGATAATTAGGATAGTCTACTTTAGTTAATAGTTAATTACAAGTCCTCGTGGATTCGACATCCGACTTTTAATCACTTTATTACTTGACGACCGTGTATACTTGCATGTGCGTTTGGACGCAACCAATTTTTGGCGCTGTTACCGGAGACTTAGAATTAGTTGTTTTTCTAAATTAAGTTTTTACTATTATCTTTACAAGTTTTATTTTTCTTCGTAAATATTTTTATTTTTATACCTATTTATTTTCTTATCTTGATATATGAGGATGAAATATCCGGAGGTAAGGTTATTGTTGAAGACATTTGGTTGACGAAAGACTTTTATGGCCCATATTTTTGGGCTTATCATGGCCTAACCTCTTTGAAGTCTGAATTGGAATAGATGAGTACGGGTTGGTATTGGGACGTATATTCTCAATTAAGGGAATATGCGGAACAAAGTTGTCTTATAATAAAGTTAGTGAATGACTGGTCTAAAGAGAGAGTTAATCTTGCACAAGAATTTGACAGTTTTGGCTTGGTTGTGCACAACTTGGATCAGAGTTGAGTACGAAGGTTAATGCGTGTAACACCCAATAGTTTAGTGATGAGTTGTGTGAAGCTGAAAAAAATCTTCTAGACCAAATGGAGGAGCTAAAACGAGAATACCAATTATTAGACCATATTTTTCTTAAGGATGCCATGTTGAGAAGAGTGCTCTAGAGTCAGATGAGGGGGTAAATAATATTACTTTGGGAGACTTGAGTGTGTGTATATATGGGGATGTAAATAGTAGTAAAATTCATGAGTTCCAATCATTTTCCATATTGTGCTTAGATAGTAAGATATCAATCGAGCCATATGACCCTATGGGGGAGTCAAAGAGTGAGGATGAGAGTGCTTATATTCTTGAATTTTTTGTGCCAAAAAGAAAAAAAATTATATTCCTCATCTAAAGGCCAAGAAGTGTATAGTGAAAATTTTATTATTTGGCCTGATTATCTTCATAGCTCCACCAAAGCATCATAACCACAGACTGGATGCTCTATTAGGTGGTACAATTCATAATTTCAAGGTGGAGGCAAAATGGATTTCAAGTCGTGTTGCGACTTCAAATTATGCGCTTGTTGGTAGGCAACACATTACTGCTCTTTTTTTATATATATTATTTTTGTATTATTTGTTTTTGTTTTGTAGGACTATGGGCATAGGATGAAAAGCAATTGGAAGCATGCAAAAGCGAGCCAGATAGTTGGAACTAGTGTGAGGTACCCGCACAAAATACCATCCTTGGGAGAAGTTTGAGTACCCCGTGAGCTGCTATTGCTTCGACCTTTGGCCTTTCAGGGAGTTTTCTTGTCCACCTTTATTTGTGCATTGGGGACACTGCACTCTTTTAAGTATGGGGTGGGGAAATTCCTCTAGATAATTAGTAGTAGTATGTTAGTAAAAAAAAGGTTAACTTTTTATTTTGAGTTTAGCTTCTTCTTTTTGTTTAGGTAGTAGTGTAGTATTTTTAGTAGTAGTTTTAGTAACTTAAATTTAGTAAACTATGAAAAATTAAAAAAAAATCAAAAATAAATTTGGCTTTTCCCGACGATGGATCTCCTAGAAAGTTTTTTTGAGGGATTAAAGTTAACCAAAAACAAAAAATAGAAAAATCCAAAAATATGTCTTTTATTTTTAGGTAGTAATAATCCCCCGTGGTTTTACTTTATCCCTCGGTTCTTTTTCATGGGATGTAGTTTGAACCGGGTAGTAATTTTTTATTTTTAGAGTAGGTTAAACTTTAAGGAATAAATGAAAGAAAGATGAGATTCGTATGCGCCCTTGACTTGTTTGATAGTACCATATTTAGGCTTTGGCATGTGTAGTATCTTCCCTATAATTTGAAATTATTGATGATATCTTGCTTAGTTGGATAGCATGTTTTGTGATGCCTATGTCACGTTTTCTTGACTTGTGTTCACTTTGTGCTTTGTGCTTAATATCATGTGGCTTCGTGAATACTTGCATTAGTTGAGAGTCAGAATATGTTTGTCCTTAATGAGTCATGTGATATGTTTGGTGAGGTTTTTTTGTAGTCAATGTATTGTGATTGTGTTTAGAACTTGACAGGTATGTGAGTTGAAGCGAAATTTTAGGTGATGCTCGATTTGAAAAATGATTTTAGGCTTTTTTTGGTCTTTTTGAGCTTTATTGATTATTATGAAAAAATTTATCCCTAGTTAACCTTTTTGATCCTATAGACTTTTATTTGGCACCAACAATGCAAGCCTATATCCCTTTTGTTCCTAATTGATATTTTTGTTTCTTTTACCTCTTAAAGAACTTTAATTGTGAAATGGGCGCTAAAAGAAGTAAGAAGAGAATTTGGGGAGCTTTTGAGTGGGACCAATTAAAAGAAGAAATATCACTTATGTTTTAAAAGAATATGCCACTAGCGGAAATTGTAGAAGAAGAGAAAATTGTTATCGAAAAAAAAAGAGAAAGAAAAAAAATATGTAGTTACATAAATTGACATCTTTTTCTTTCTAGTGGATATGAATTTAGATGATGCTTAAAGAAAAAAAAAAGAAATATTTTGGGGGTGAATTGTTTGTGAAATTGAAGTGGATTGAAGAATCTTCGCTTTAAGTTGAACATTTGATGTGTTAAAGTCCTTTGGAGGGTCATCCGCTATTCCTAAAATATATACTACCCCTCCCTTAGCCCACATTACAACTAAGAAGAAGACAAGGGGGTCACCTTTGGTGTTTTTCCCCCCCCCCCCCCAGTGGAAGACAAAAAAAGAGAAACAAAGCTAAGGTAAAAATTGAAATAGGGAAAAAACGAGAAAAGCTATTGGTTTAGCGCCAGGGCCAGCGTGACGCGCTGCCCTGGACGTTGTGCTATGGGAGTTTTCCTACTTCATTCGAAACAAGGTTATTTTGGCCCTACACGGCTCCAAATCGTATAAAAGGGGTTCTAAACCTATTTTTGAGGGAGATTGTTTTTTAGAGTAACTTTTGACAAAGGAAAAATACAGAGCCGTCGTGGAGGCTGGAATTCATCAAATTTCATCTTTTCTTCCGATAAACTTAGTAATTTTTATGTTTCTAGGTATGACTGTTATTTGGCTATCATGTCTATGTGGAACTAAATTTTTACGTTATGGGGTTGTGGTTCTTTCATGACTATTGTTATTCGAATATTGATTTTGATTTCTTAGTTTATCATATTTGTTTATTTATTCAATCATACACTTAATTATTTGATTGCTTGATCACCAATTAAATACTATCTATGAATCTAGAATTGAACTCGAACGTGGGAATTCTTAATTGCACATAGGATTGAGTAGAGCATGTTCTTGAACCTGGGCATTGGGGAATGGATTCGCGGTTAGAATAGACATATACATAATTACCTTGCTTGGTTGATGTACAGAAAATATAAATGCGGTTTTGTTAGTTCTAAATCCATAGACATATAGGCATTAAGTTAGCTTGAATAGGCGAGTGAGAAGCCGACAAATTCTTATGAGAAATAGTAACCTTGTCAACCAATAAGCTAGATAAATTATTTAGTCAATTTAATTGAAGAATACAATAGGAACGTTAGATAGCCCATAATCCTAGATTGTTTTCATCACATTGATAACATAAAAATCTACTCTTACTCTGTTCAGAGTTTATTATTTGTTTTCTTTTTATTTTAATTAGATTAGAGTCATATACTTCTAGGTTTAATTCTTATTAGATAATTAGGAAAAGCAAATTTAGTCAATGTTTAATCGCAAGTCCTCGTGGGTTCATCATTCGATATTTAATTACTTTATTACTTGACGACCGTGTATACATGCGTGTACGTTTGGCAGCAACAATATGCGTTCCAATGATCTCGTCCAATCCACACCTCAAATCAAGGATATGAAATGGTTGATTTCAATAGTAGTACCCAACAAGAGTCGGGATCGATTTCCATAAGGAGTTATATATGGGAGTTAAGAGTATATATTGTAGTGCGTGAGTTTGAACTACCCCGATTTCCATTACTAGATATGTCAGACAGCTTTGCAGTGGTTGTCTGCATCCAGTTGCTGAGGCTCGCTAGTGTCTGGGAGATTCGCAGTGCAGATAGTGGAGCAGTAGGCATCAACACCGGATTCAAAGCCGAGTTGGAACCTGTAATAGGGGATACTGGGGGCACTGAGGATAGAGGTGGAGGCATAGATGTTGCACTGGCTAAAATCTCTACCGAAGTGGATATCATGTCGGCTGTCTCTATAGCTACCAGTGATGACTCATCATACTAGCCTATGGTGGTTGTAGACTGACCCCTTTTCTTAGGGTTGTCTGCATCAGTCAACGAATACTATGTGAAGGGCTTCTTCGCCGCACCTTAGTATCAAAATCTCTCGGCTCCACCGTCACATCCGTAAGACATTCAATTATAGTGTTGGGATACAGGTAAGAGGTATCATCTTGTCTGGCGACCACAGATATGTTGGTCGACAAATGGCACCCAAATTGATCGAGTACCCCGCCATAATGGAGGCGGCTAGAACTGTCCGGGGGATCGAAAGGTATGTCTCATTCTGAAAATGGTCTAGTCGGCTGCATACAAAGGTCTGCCATCCCTTCGCCTCAAAACTCAGGGTGTTTCTGTGAATAGACACCCCTGCTATAATCCATGGTGGGGGTGTCCCAAGAGCTGCCAGAATCTCAGCTAGCCATGGGCGAGCTACATCCCCCATTTCCAACTTCTACAAATACCGTGCGGGCTCAACATCATCAAAACCTAAGTAGGTGTCAATGTGTGATGGTCACACCTTCGGGTTCCTCACTTTAGTTACCTTTGTCCCTTTCTTGATGTGCGCCACATTGGCGTAGAATTCCCCGACAAGGTATTCATTCACATCTACTATGCTCTAGGTGAACCACATCCACCCCTTCCGCTCTCGGAACTGCCTCAAGACAGTCGGATTATACTTTTCAAGATCTTTCAGTTGGAACTGTCGCTAAATAGTGAGCGATCTCACTGACCACCACTCATAAAAACTAGAGAATGTGGCCAAACTAACCAATTTTTCCTCCCACATCTCTTTGTTCTTTGACCGCTCAAGGCCGGCAACCGTAGCATCTCCTCCTCGGCCATCATCTGGGATGTCCTGAACTGAAGTCTCTAGTGCTGGGGGACAGGTGTAGTGGAAGGCTCAGAAGCCTAACTGGCACTCTCTGAATCCTCGGAGGTGCTATGTGATGATGATGGCTCATACCTAAGGTGATATCTCCACGATGGCTTTGATTGGACGGTCGTATTGAGGCTGAGTTGCCCTCATAGACGTCCCTAGATGGGACATAAGAATTTGTCTCCGAGAGGCCTGCATCTTGCCCTCTGCTCGTTGTTATCTTTTTTCTGCTATTAGGCTGTTGGGAACTAGGCATGGGTCTCTTCCCGCGTCCCCGATAAGGGTTACCCCTTCCTTTTGAAGTGTCGCCTCTTCTTCTAGATCGAACCATGTTCAGTATCAAGCAAATATGATTGTTAGTTACAATACAAGTTCAACTAGAATTCACACCTCAATTTTTGATGCCTCTAGAACGGCTCCAAAATTTGATCTCGTCCAATTCACACTTCAAATCAAGGACATGAAACAGTTGCAATAGTAGTACCTAACAAGAGTCGGGGTCAATTTTCATAGGGAGTTATATATGGAAGTTAGGAGTATATAATGTAGTGCGTGAGTTTGAACTACCCAATTTACACTTCTACAAATTTGGGTTGTTTCTATTTCTATTTTAAACTAAGACTGCTAAATTAAGAAATGAAACTAAGAAACTATTTTTGTTGTTTTTCAAGTCTTGTAAAACATCTACGGCTATGACCATCACCTAGATGTTTTCCTATAGAGATATAAACCTAAATGGTTATTTTGTTGATCGGACTGTATTATAGTTGTCAACACTCAATTACCCACTCAGTACCTTTCGGTCAGAGAGTGATTTTGCCCAATTTTGCTTTCTCAAGTCTAAATGGGTATTGCACAAAATAGTTGATAAAAGCTCAAGTCAGGTTATTATTATCTCTAGGTTGAACCCTTTAATTGGGATTATCGATTTCTCGATTGTCCCAATTTCTTATTATCCAAGTTTTCCTAGACTAAGTCTCTCTTTATCAAGTAGAGACTAAGTCAAACTGGCATGAACCAATGTTTGCAACCATTAATTCCACAAATTAAAGCATGAACAAGGCTAAATAATAAACACCCAACCATAAACAAATATTAAATTAAACTCCCACAAAGTTTACACACTAGGGTTCGGTCACAACATTAGTAAAACTAGCTACTCATGCTTGAAATTGAAGAAATAGAAGAAGAAATTCTAATTAAACTCATATTGTAAAATCAAAATATGATAAAATCTATGTTAAAATATCCCAAAATATGAAAAACTACTAAAAGAAGCAAGAGAAACGACTATTATAGTTTCTAATGTCAAAATTTAACCTAAAGTTGTGAAATTCGTCTATTTATATAGGGCTGGAAATTTCTGACAAAAATGCCCTTCGGGAGGTTCTACGACCGCACAATTCCATGTGCGGTACGCAGATTTCTTCAACTTGGCAGGAACTGGAGGTCTGCGACTGCATAATTCTGATCTGCGGTTGGGAGATATTCTTTCTATGGTCCGTAGATTTGTAACTACGGTCGCACGTTGTTCATCTGGGGTCCGCACTTTTACGTCTATGGCCGCATGGCACTTCTTCTGCGGCCGCACAATTTCTGTGCGATCCGCACTTCTGAGGAATTGGAAACTTGGAACTGTGCACATTCTCTGAACTTTGTTCCTAGCCATCTTTTGAGGGTGCACAATTTGTGTGCGGACCGCACTTCGCACAAAGGTCTGCTGCCTTTCCTTCATCATATGCAGCCGCAGATGAAATTCTTTGGTCCGCACTTGTGAGCTTCTATATATTTTATGGCCTTGAGTTTAGATTACTCCTTTTTGAATTGGATTTCATCTCACGAGTCCATCTTCCAATATTCCTGCATTTGGCACATTTCATCATTTTTTGGGAACACAATTAAACGTTTTTGGGCTAAAATAAAAGCTAAAAAGCGCTAATAAATAGTCAAATCCTATTTATCAACTCCCCCAAACTTAATTTTTTACTTGTCCTCAAGCAAATAAATTAGTTCCCACCTCCACAAGTTAAGGGCAATTCCAGCTAAGCAAAAGTGAGTCATTCACACATCAATTGGGACCAACAATTACCCATACTACTTATGTATTGTCAACAAGGTGACAAGTTAATATTTTATGCAACAATAGTTCTAATGTGACACTTGAGCATCAAGAGTTGACTTTATTCATCAAGAAAGCTCTCTCTTTTATATAGGTCATTGTGGATCCCAAACTCCTCCTCCTATACTCTCTGTTTGCCTATCTCACCTAAGCATTTAAGCACTCAATCCAAATATTTGCGAAAGGTTCATTCATCTCTCTCAAGAGAATGTTGCAAGTACGGATTTAAGTACCATAGGTGTTCCCCTCATGTAGATCACCACTAATTTAAGCTCACTCGGCTTGAAAATATGTAGGGCTTTTTTGGGATGTATTGAAGGCTTTTGGACTAAGGTTTGACACACTATGGTTGAGTGGGTTCACCTTTCCTTAAGCACTCCATTTTTCTTGTTCTCGGATCATGCTTTGCCAATTCTTTGAGGTACTTTCTTTTCTTGGGGAACTAGAGAGACTTAACATCACTCTTTCATGATTATGACATTCATTTTCTCCCTCTTTGACTCCTCCATGCTTTGTATCATTACTTTTCTTTGAATCCGTTCAACTCCTTCACTAATTCACTTTCTTTTGCATCTTTTTTGTTATTTTCTTTTCTTGCCTTTCCTTCTCATCATTTCTTTTTTCTTTTTGTGCCTTGATACCTCTTTCAAGATCCTCGTCTCTTTCCCAAACTTACGTTTTTAGATAATTGTTTCACAAGAGTGTTAAGGAAATCTCGGGTGCCAAGAGAGGGTCACGACAGAACGGGTACATGCTTGTAGCATGGTTATCAAATGAGAAAGGCTCGAGGCTCAAATGGGTTGACTAGGGATACACATTGGTAGACAATGGAAAATTAAGCTGGAACGAAAGTCTACAATAACTTATCAAGCCAAGCAAAACTTAAGATTTCTCCTTGAAACACATTCGGGGAAATTTTTAGACAATTCACACAGGTACTTGGACTTGCAACAAAAACATCTCACCCCTCACGCAACTGGATTGTTAAAGAGGATAGAGTCAAGGGCCCACAACGACCACATTCAAGGTTGAAAATCACTATGGTTCGATTAAACCACTCGATGATTTCCTAATTCAACACAAGAGTCACAAAGTCACTAACTAGAGCTGTTTCTTTCCAAAAAAACTTGTTTTTAACCATAATCACGTAGTTAAGTGTATTGGTACCAAGTGAAGCATGCTTGACTCTTCAAGCATGACTTAATTAGGTCTTTTTATTCATTACTACTACTCTTATTACCTAAACACCAAAAACGGACTCAATCCCTTAAGAAGATTGTCACACCATCCATCGTTGGGAAGAGTCACCCGGTTTACACAAAAACTACCTTTGGAAAGAATCGTGGCATTAATAAAAACAAAGGCTTATTATCTACTAAAACATAAAAAGAAGCTACTAAATGATAAAAAAGTTGTTAAATAAAAAAGAAGCTACTAAATTAAAAATAAGATACTAAACTAAACACTAACTAATAAGAAAACAAAATAAAGAATCTACAAAGCAAAACTACTGAAAGCGTAACGAATATACATAATGAGAGAGGAAAGGAGAGAATATATACAGAACAAGGAGAAAGAAGAAAATATTGTCAGTTATTACAAACCAATTGTCTCGGAATCATCAAAATAGATCAAATAAACTCCACCCCCCCCTTCCCCCGAATAAAAATAAGCATTGTCCCCATACTTAACAAAATAAGAGTAAAGGAAGGGTAAGAGTGAAGAAAACTCCCTACATCTACTTGTCCATCTCTTTGTCCACAGCAGTGTCACCGCCCTTGGTTAACTTTAATTCGATCTCATCATCCTCAACTTTGGGAGTGGCTAGGTTGGTGAACATCTGACGCACTACCTCGGTAGTATCAGCAGCCAAGTCTGGCTCTTCAGACTGACCAGCTGGTGTCGATGGAGTTGATGGTACTGCCGGTGGTGCAAGATCTCGATCAATTAGCATCTCAAATGGTAGGTCTCCGGTCGCTGCAATCTTGGTCACCTGTCTCCAGAGCTTGTCAGCTGACTTCCTTGAAGCCTGGGACTTTCTCATTTTCTTCGCTTCCTTTCCCAAATCCTTAATCACTAATCCATGCTCTGCCAAACTGTTCATTATGATGGTCTGGTTCTCCGAGAGCTTCATCAATGTGTCTTCCACTATCGCGGGAATCTGGGGTGCCAGAATGGATGACTGTGCTACAACAGTACTAGATATGTCAGACGAATTTTCAATGGTTGTTTGCATACAGTTTTTGAGGCTCGCCAGTGTCTGGGAGACTCGCAGTGCAGATAATGGAGCAATAGGCATCAACACCGGATTCAAAGCCGAGGTGGAACCTGTAATTGTGAGCATGTGATTTTTACTCGTCATATCGTCCTATAAAAATCCCAATAAATCAATTA
>ML387972.1:10890-62296 GCA_005239525.1 Nicotiana knightiana | reverse complement strand
CTGCATCACTAGGAAGGAATGTAACCAGAGGTTGGTACCCTGTATTACTGAAAGGGAATGTAACCAGGGGTTGGTACCCTGTATTACTAGAAAGGAATGTAACCAGGGGTTGGCACCCTGTATTACTGAGAAAAATTGTAACCAGGGGTTGGTACCCTTTATTGCTAGAAAGAAATGTAACCAGGGGTTGGCACCCTATATTACTGAAATGGAAAGTAACCAGGGGTTGGCGCCATGTATCACTAGGAAGGAATGTAATTAGGGGTTGGTACCATGTATTACTGAAAGGAATGTAACCAAGGATTGTAACATGTATTACTAAAAAGGAATGTAACAAGGGGTTGGCACCTTGTATTACTGAAATGGAAAGTAACCAGGGGTTGGTACCCTGTATTACTGAAAGGAGTGTGACCAGGGGTTGGTACCTTGTATTACTGAAATGGAAAGTAACCAGGGGTTGGTACCCTGTATTACTGAAAGGAATGTAACCAAGGGTTGGCACCCTGTATTACTAAAATGGAAAGTAACCATGGGTTGGTGCTCTGCATCACTAGGAAGGAATGTAACCAGGGGTTGGTACCCTGTATTACTGAAAGGGAATGTAACCAGGGGTTGGTACCCTGTATTACTAGAAAGGAATCTAACCAGGGGTTGGCACCCTGTATTACTGAGAAAAATTGTAACCAGGGGTTGCTACTTTGTATTACTTGGAAAGAAATGTAACCAGGGGTTGGCACCCTGTATTACTGAAATGGAAAGTAACCAGGGGTTGGCGCCCTATATCACTAGGAAGGAATGTAATCAGGGGTTGGTACTCTGTATTACTTAAAGGGATGTAACCAAGGATTGGTACCATGTATTACTGAAAAGGAATGTAACCAGGGGTTGGCACCCTATATTACTGAAATGGAAAGTAACTAGGGGTTGGTACCTTGTATTACTGAAAGGAGTGTGACCAGGGGTTGTTACCCTGTATTACTGAAATAAAAATATAATCAGGGGTTAGTACCCTGTATTACTGAAAAGGAATGTAGCCAGGGGTTGGTACCCTGTATTACTGAAAAGGAATGTAACCAGGGGTTGGCAACCTGTATTACTAAAACGGAAAGTAACTAGGGGTTGGTGCCCTGTATCACTAGGATGGAATGTAACCAGGGGTTGGTACCCTGTATTACTTAAAGGGAATGTAACAGGGGTTAGCACCATGTATTACTCCGGAAAGATGTAACCAGGGGTCGATACCCTACATTACTGAAAGGGAATATAATCATGGGTTGGCGCCCTGTATTATGGATTAAGTGTTGAATTCCTCTAGGCGAAAAGGTTTTGCCTGAGTTAAACTATGTAAAACAGTCTGAACGAAAATTACTTCTACCTGGAAATATGAGACGGATCCCACTAGGAAAAGAGTACTTCTACCCGGGACTATGAGTTGGATCTCTCTAGGAGAAATGGTTCTACCTGATTTAAGCTACGTAAAACATCCTGAACGGAGAGTAATTCTACCCGAACTATGAGTTGGATCCCCCTAGGAGAAATGGTTCTACCTGAGTTAAGATATGTAAAACACCTTGAGCGAAGAGTACTTCTACCCAGAACTATGAGTTGGATCCTTCTAGGCGATACAATTCTACCTGAGTTGAGCTACGTAAAACGGGAGATATGGACAGTAGTGATGCATGCTAAAAATAAAAGAAAAATGGAGATTTTAAGGAGCTTACTTTTGGTGACATTCATTCTTTGAGAATCGCCATTCTGAACTGCTTAGTTCCTGCTTTCAAACAAAGAAAAATTTGTGAGTTTTCAAAGTGGTGGTTGGTTTGTGGACTTGATGCCCTGTTGTGGTTTGAATTCACGGCCACTCCGCTATTGAAGAACTGATTCTATTAGTGTGGTACCAAGGTGCTCGGATATTCTATATTGCATTCTGGAGACCTCGTTTTCCTACGTTGCTCCTGACTGTTTCATACTTGGATGTCCATGGCACCGCTAACCCTTGTCCCTAAGGTAAGCAATTCTTCCCTTTAAAATCAAACTCAGTTTTCTTGCACCCAGTACTAGTTTGTGTCCATAATGCTTATCAACTTTTCTCATGAAGCAGGTCTTGCTTAAGCGATCTCTTCAATTTCTTTGAGACACTTTGTTCACCTTATCAAACGATATCACAAATGGATTCGCACCTTCGTCAATGCCATATATGCCCCAAATTGTGCTCTGTATTACGGGGAAACTGTAGCTAGTTTTGCAGCCATTTCTTTGCTTTGCTTTCGATGCAAGATTCGACCGAAAGGGACTCAAGAAAATTATGGGTAAAAACAGAAGAATAATTGAAGGTGATAAAGAATTGTGCTTAAACAAAAGATATCCCTTTCGGGGAAAGGAATATGGAGACTTATCTGGAAGTATGTGCCAACTTCAATGAATCATGACATGCACTTTGGACTGTACGTCTTATCCATCTAAGCTTTCTAATTCTCAAAATATGTCGCAAATGTACATCTTGAAACAATCTTGGTTATGCTCATGCCGGGGTATCGAAGACCCTTATTCGGCTAGTAGCGCCCTTTGCGGGTTTTCGCTAACTGACCTCTCTCATTTCTCTACTCACTGTTGCCTTATGGTGCCCATTTGGGTTTTCACCAATAAGACTCTCTCATTTCTCTGCTCACTGTCGCCCTATAGTGCCCATACGGGTTTTCACCAATAAGACTCTCTCATTTGTTCTTTTTTTTATTTTTTTTTTAACTGAGACACGATATGCGGAAGGTTTCTCAATGACCCTGGCATGGGGACTTCAAATATTTTCAAAGACAGATCATAAGTTCTTAACAGGAAGAAGGTGAACAGAACCTTGAACTGAATTACAACTTTTGGAACATTCTACAGAAAAACTATAAAATAAAACAAACTTCTGCCCCGGTTTTGGAGTATTGGGAATATGGGTTTTTTGTTGTGATAGGACCGAACCCAGGGTAAGGCTGCCTACGTATCCTTTCGGAATCAGGTCGGACGTAGTTCAATGACTGAGAAGATTTGTTGTTTGACTTCTTTTCTTTTTCTTTCTCTTTTTTTTTTTTGCTTTTGCAAGTACACAGGTTCCAAAAAGTGGAAAACAAAGAAGACAAATATAGATCAAAATGGTTTAACAAAAGGATGACACTTATTTGGAATAGCGAGCAATGATAGCCTTCGTCATCTCGATTCTGAGAAAATCATGCGTGAAAGTTCCACAGTGGGTATATATCAGACATAATATCTTTTGACTGCATCTGCGTTAATAGTCATGTCTGGACCCGTCCTTCTTCCTCTACCAAGTGCAAGGCCCCTTTTGGTAACACTTTCTTGATGATGTAGGGTCCTTNGTGGGTATATATCAGACATAATATCTTTTGACTGCATCTGCGTTAATGGTCATGCCTGGTACCCTTCCTTCTTCATCTACCAGGTGCAAGGCCCCTTTTGGTAACACTTTCTTGATGATGTAGGGCCCTTGCCAGTTTGGGGCGAACTTTCCTTTAGCTTCTACTTGGTGTGGAAGAATGCGTTTCAGAACGAGTTGGCCCACCTCGAAGTGCCTTGGACGCACTTTCTTGTTGTAAGCGCGTGCCATTCTTTGCTGGTATAATTGGCCAAAGCACACTGTTGCTAGCCGTTTTTCATCAATCAGCATTAGTTATTCTAATCGGGTCTTTACCCATTTTGTATCTTCAATCTCCAACTCCGCAGTGATCCAAAGAGAAGGAATTTCGACTTCAGTCGGCATTACAGCTTCCGTTCCATATACCAACAGATAAGGAGTTGCACCAACATATGTGCGAGCAGTCGTACGGTACCCCAAAAGAGCAAAAGGAAACTTTTTATGCCGTTGTCTGGAACCTTGGATCACCTTCCTAAGAATCTTCTTGATGTTCTTGTGCGCCGCTTCAACGGCTCTATTGGCTTTTGGCCGTAAGGGGTAGAATGGAGATGCATAATTTTAAATTTCTCTCATACCTCCTTCATCAAATTAATATTTAGATTGGTTGCATTGTCAGTGATAATGGTCTTTGGGATACCAAAACGACATATGATATTGGAATGGACAAAGTCTACCACTGCTTTCTTGGTGACTGCTTTGAAAGTGACGACCTCCACCCACTTGGTGAAGTAATCAATTGCAACCAAAATGAATATATGCCCATTTGAAGCCTTTGGCTCGATTGGCCCAATAACATACATTCCCCATTCAATGAAATTCCAAAGAGAGGACATGGGATGCAACTCTGAAGGTGGCGAGTGAATCAGGTCACCATGAATCTGGCATTAGTGACACTTGTCGAACAAAACTGAAGCAATCTCACTCCATAGTAGCCAATAATACCCTGCCCGCAGGGTCTTCTTTGCCAAAAAATATCCATTCATGTGAGGTCCACATACCCCCGAATGCACTTCACTCATGATCCGCTCAGCTTCTGTGGCATCTATGCATCTCAACAAGTTCAAATCTGGGGTCCTTTTGTACAAAATTTCCCCATTCGGGAAGAAACCGCCAGCGAGCCGCCTTATAGTTCTTTTTTGATCTGCCTTGGCATGCTCTTGGTATTCCCTTATTTTCAGGAATCGTTTTATGTCATGATACCATGGTTTACCATCTGGTTCTGTCTCAACAATATTGTAGTAACCGTGTTGATTCCGAACTTAGATTTCCAATGGATCAATATGAGTGTTGCCTGGATAAGGGAGAATTGAGGCTAAGGTAGCCAAGGCGTCGGCTAACTCGTTGTGAAACCTGGGAATGTACCTAAACTCGATAGATTTGAATCTTTTGCTCAGGTCTTGCACACATTGTCTGTATGGAATAAGCTTGATGTCTCGAGTCTCCCATTCACCTTGGGCTTGCTAGATAAGCAAGTCAGAATCTCCCATAACCAATAGTTCATGCACATCTAGATCGAGGTCCATTAGACCCATGATACAAGCTTCGTATTCTACCATATTATTGGTACATAAGAATCAAAGTCAGGCTGTTCTAGGGTAATGTTTTCCATTAGGTGAGATAAGGATTTCCCTATACCAACTCCTTTGATATTGACAGCCCCATCAAAATACATTTCCATACATGGCTGTCATCCGGAACTACTTCCTCTATTGAGTTGACCTCTTCATCTAGGAAGTATGTGCTCAGTGGCTTGTAATCATCATCAACTAAATTCTCTGCGAAATGATCTGCCAAAGCCTGTGCTTTCATTGCAGTGCGAGTGACATAGACGATATCGAATTCTATGAGCAGAATCTGCCATTTTGCGAGCTTGCCATTGGGCATTGGCTTTTGAAAGATGTAACTCAAAGGATCCATTATGGATATGAGGTAAGTAGTGTAAGCCAAGAGATAATGCCTCAGCTTCTGAGCGACCCAAGTCAAGGCACAAAATGTCCTTTCTAAAATGGTGTACTTAACCTCATAATTGGTGAACTTCTTGCTCAAATATGAGGCACAAAATGCCTGTTCCTTTTTGCTTATTGCATCATGTTGCCCCAGAATGCATCCAAATGAATTATCTATCACCGATAGATATAATTACAAAGTCCTACAAGGTTCAGGTGGGACGAGTATAGGGGGTTTTGACAGATAATCTTTGATCCTGTCAAAAGCTTTTTGGCAATCATCCGTCCACTTGATAGCAGCATCCTTTTTCAACAACTTAAAGATGGGATCACACGTGGTTGTGAGCTGAGCAATGAACCTACTGATGTAGTTCAACTTCCCGAGCAAACTCATGACTTCCTTTTTATTCTTCGGGGGTGGCAAATCTCAAATGGACTTTATCTTAGATAGATCCAATTCGATGCGTCTACAGCTGACTATAAAATCGAGGATTTTCCCAGATGGAACTCCAAATGCACACTTGGCTAGATTAAGCTTAAAGTCATACCTTTGAAGCCGTTCGAAGAACTTTTTAATATCACACATGTGATCAGCCTGTGTCTTTGATTTTATGATGATATCATCGACATAAACTTCGATCTCTTTGTGCATCATGTTGTGGAAAATGGTGGTCATGGCCCTCATGTAAGTTGCCCCTGCATTCTTTAAATCGAATGGCATGGCCCTGTAACAATAAGTACCCCATGGAGTGGTGAAAGCGATTTTTTATGCATCATCCGCATCTATTAGAATCTGGTGGTATCCATCATAGCAATCCACGAACGACTGTATCTCATGCTTTGCGCAATTATCTACGAGAATGTCGATGTTTGGCAAAGGAAAATTATCCTTTGGACTTGCTTTGTTAAGGTCTCTGTAGTCAACACAGACTCTAGTTTTTCCATCCTTCTTTGGCATAGGTACAACATTTGCCACCCAGGTGGTGTATCGGACAGCTCTGACCACATTGGCACTCAACTGCTTCATTCTTTCCTCTTTGATTTTGTCACTCATGCCCGTTTTAAATTTTCATTGCTTTTTTGGACTGGTGGAAAATCAGGATACGTGGGAAGCTTATGAACCACTAGATCTGCACTAAAACCCGACATGTCATCATAAGACCAAGCAAACACATCTCTGCATTCAAATAAAAGTTGAATCAAGGCATCTCTGGTTTTTTGTTCAGTGTGAATGCTTATCTTTGTTTCTCTAACATCTTCATGACTTCCAATATTAATGGTCTCAGTTTAATTGAGGTTGGGTTTAGGCTTGTTTTCAAATTGTTCCAACTCTTTTTTTATTTCCTTCACAACCTCATCTTCATCATATTCAATCTCTTGATGCATTATTTCAAAATTAGACAGCTTTTTAAAGACCTGGGCGTGATTTTCGCATGCATGTCATGTTATTAAAGCCAACATTAACAAAACTGAAATGGAAACAAAATGACAGGAATTAGGAAAAGGAAAAGTTACAAAACTTAATACGAAACTGAACTGCATTTTATTGAATTTTAAAGGATAGAAGGGTTAACATCAAAACAAAACAATCATACTAAGATGTTTGGATTGCAACCCTGAAAGTAACCCAAAATACAAAAAAGAAGCTGCAAAAGCAAACTACCAAGACTCCTTCCTTGTGGGGAGAAGAGTTGCTTCCCAATTGTTGAGCATGGTGTCTGGGCCAATTAGTTGCATATCGGCACGACTAGTGCCTTCACCAGCTTGGATCATATTCACTTTAGAAAACATATGGCTGAGTCCATGGAAAATTTCATCAGTGTTTGCCTGCGCCGAGGAATGTTGACCTTCTTGGAGTCATGGCTTGATGAAAGTGTAGAAAATGTGAGGGATAGGTTGTTGCAAGACCCATCCATGATTTTTTCAGTGCTTGTCTTTGTCTTCGTCTGCTTGTGTTGACCTGAAGCCTAAACCAAAAGTACCCTGGTTACTGAACGGAGAAATGGGCTCGAAATTCCTTGCAACAATGCCCCCAAGCCTTTTCCTGGCTCATAACCTTGTCTCAGCATAAGTGCAGCCACCATTATAGATGTGGAGGAAAGACGAGGATGTAGAATGGTCTTTCCTTCCTTAACATGATCCACAACAACCACTTCAAAAGCCTGATAGACAATGGACTCACACCCTTCCTTGGCCTCAATACAGAGAATTAACGGGTCTTTATAAATGGATGACTCGTCTTCCCCGTGAACAATAATTTCTTGCCTGTCATGTTCGAATTTGAGCATCTAATTCAAGGTAGATGGCACAGCTCGGGCCGTATGGATACATGGCCTTCCAATAAGAAAGATATAAGAAGTGTCCATCTCCACTACTTGGAAGACAATTTCAAAGTCAGTCGGCCCAATCGTCATGGTGAGGTTGATCTCCCCAATGGTATCTCTCGCTGAGCCATCAAAAGCCCGGATGCAGACATTGCTGGGTCGGATTCTGTCTATATTGATTTTCATGCTTTGCAAGGTGGAGAGAGGGCATACATCTACGCTCGAGCCTCCATCAACCATGACTCACTTTACGTAGTGCCCCTCACGTTTAACAGTCACGTGTAAAGCCATGTTGTCCCTGGGTCCTTCTTCGGGGAGTTCATCATCAGTAAAGGTGATTCTGTTCACCTCAAAAAATCTGTTGGCCATCTTCTCTAACTGATTCACTGTGGTCTTCTCGGAGACATGTGCCTCGTTCAGGATCTTGATTAGCACACGAGCATGCTCTTTTGAATGTATGAGTAGATATAGTAGAGAACTTTGGGCAGGAGTCTTTCTCAACTGGTCAATGATTGAGTAATCCTGAACTTTATATTTTTCAAAAACTCTTCTGCCTCTTTTTCAGTGACTGGTTTCTTTATTGGCAATTGGCCTTCTCTGATTTGCTTGGCCTTTCTCAACTCTTCTGGAGAGTAACACCTCCCTGATCGAGTCAAACCTCCAGTTTGCCCCACTTCTTCTATGATTTCCTTGCCTTTGTAAGTCATCACAGTTTTGTTGTAGTTCTAAGGAATGGTTTTCGTGTTTGTCACAGGGGGTTGCACGACAAATTTGATTGTGATTGGCTATGTTATACCCTTCGTACCGCCCTGATTCTGCTTTGTGTTGGGGTAGGCTCCAATGACATACAACCTTGGGCTTGGAACATTGGAGCGAACTTCCAATCTCGAGACCTTGGGAGCAAATAAAGTTACCTTTTCTAAACTCGGGCCGCCTTTCACAGTCAACGGCACATCTCAGCTTGGACTGACTTCCAGTTTGATTTCCTTTTGAATCGTTCCTGCTGTCATTTCTGCTCGACCAGCCGGCTTGTATTCTTGATCTCGGCTAATCATTCCCACAAAGTGAAATTATTGTGTACTGGAAAGGGGTTGTTGGTCACATTAGGCGGGTCCTCGTCATTTGTCACTACAATCAATTTTTCAGTAATTAGTCTTTCTATGGCTCGTTTCAGAGTCCAACAGTCATCGGTGCTATGCTCCGGGGCACCTGAATGATATTCACATCTAGAATTTGCTTGAAATCCATGTGAATCAGGATGCATATGGTGGGGAGCGATGGGTCCAATCACGCCTATTTGCTTCAACTTCTTGAATAGACTAGAGTATGATTCAGCTAATTGAGTGAATTTTTCCACCGTCCTTTATTCTTGACCATAATCCTTCCTGGGACAAGCATGGTAGGGTGCCCAAAAATTTTGTTGCTGGGGCCGGGGGATCCTTGGAGCCGTGCCCGTACTTGCTGATTGGGAGGCCGAGCATAGGATTGAGCATTGAACACTGTATATTGGAGTGGGCCCACAGAGTATTGAGGGATAATAATGTTGAGGGTAGATGGATTGCCCATGTTGAACTTGCACATGAGGGTGTGATGCCCCTCTTTGAACTTCCCTAGATCTCGAAGTCATCATGGACCCTTCATATCTCTTCTTTCTATTTGCCAAATTTCCCGACCCATTTTGTATTTACTTGGGTGGTGGCTTTGAGAGCATCTTGACTTACAGTTCTGCCAGTCTTGAGGCTATTTTTGACCATCTCTCCTATTTTGATTGCTTCTGCAAAAGGTCTGCCCATCGCGGACATCATGTTCTGAAAGTAATCAGGCTCTTGAGCCTCCAGAAATAAAGTGATCAACTCGTGGTTATCCATGGGTGGCTTGACTCTATCCGCTTGCTCCCTCCACTTGATTGCATACTCCCTAAAGCTTTCAGTCGGCTTTTTCCTCATACAGGAAATTGCGATCTGGTGCAATATCTATATTGTACTGGAATTGTTTGACGAAGGCCTGAGCCATGTCATCCCAGACATGTCAATGAGAGATATCTTGTTCAATGAACCATTCAGAGGCTACCCCATAAGACTTTCCCCAAAATAAGCCATCAGCAATTATTCTTTTCCACCTGCACCCCTCATCTAGTTGCAATACCTTTTCAATTGGGCGATAGGGTCGCTGTGTCCATCATACTTCTCAAATTTTGGGATCTTAAACCCTGGTGGGAAATGGATGTGAGGGAACATGCACAGATCACTAAAAGATACACTTTTGTGACCACCTAGTCCTTGTATGTTCTTTATGTTCTGTTTAAGACTTTTCATTTTCCTGGCCATCTCATCTGGCTCAATTGTCTTGGCAGACTTTCATTTTCCACTGATGACTCGTACTGAGGAGTCTGGTTGTATGGAGCCGAGACCCTGAAATCCATATTTGGAGAGTAGTATTGGTCATCACAAGCATGAGATGGTGGCTCGTTGTTTGGCCTCGTCACAGGAGGTGGTGGCAGGATTGTATATACCGATGTGCCAGACACGACAATAAGGGTGTTCCTGACCGGTGCGGCTGGAGGTCGCATATTAGAGGTACCAGGGGCGGCATGGAAACTGTAGTTTGGCACATACCCTGGTGGTAGAATGTGATCGCTCGTTGCATGGAGCAGTGGTTGTGTAGCTAGGGGTACGGTGGAAGTTCCTTTTGAGGGACCCTGAGGCGGAGGTTGACTGAAGACCCATGCCTGATATACATCAAACACTTGTTGTTTTAATCTTCTTACTTCCTCTGACTCTTGTTCAACTGACTGAACATGGGGGTCGCCACTGACCAACTCGATTTCATCATTATTAGCCATCAGTACCTTTTCTTTAGAACTGGTGAAGTAATGATGTGTCCCACAAACCAACCACCTTAAGCTTACTATATAAGAGACAAAAAAAATGTTAGGGTTAAACATTTTACATATATGAATCACACGTAATATGCCATGTTCCTAACATTGTCACCATTTCTAACATACTTTTGGAAGGCTTCATGTTTCATCCCGGCTTATAAGGTTGCTGCTTATTGACACTCTCAATTTTTTTTCTCTCTCTCTCTCTCTTTCTCATTTTTTTCGCTTTTCTTTTCACTCGCCTCATTTTGTTCCCTCATTTTAGAGTCATTGAAATATTTCGATAGAATCTTTTAGGAGTTTCCTACGTATCATGTCACTGCATGAATCAGATCATTACGTAGTTCAGGTAAAAATCAGGAATAAATAAATAAACTAATTGTTTTTTTACTCATATACAAATAGATCGAGAAATTTCCTAACAAGGAAAATATTTTTGGATTTTTTTAAGGGAATGGTTGAAGGAAAGACTTCTAAAAAACAAAGAATTTTTTTTTTCAAAAATAAAAGACTTAAGAAAGAAAATATTTTTGAATTTCTAATTTTGCCTTTGAATTTCCAAAAATATATTTGGATTCTGAGTTTTCTTTTTAATTTCCGAAAGAAAAACTTCTGAAGAAGAACGAAAATATTTTGGAATTCAAATTCTTTTTTTTTTTAATTTCTGGATTTAATGCATCAAGGATTAAATGAAAATATTTTTGAATTTTTAAAAATTGGGGGCTACATCCGATCAAGGTTTCCTACGTATCTCACATCTGGTGAGAACAAACCCGCGTAGTTCGATCTTGACCATTTCTTCTTTTTTTTATTTAGTAAAAACGAATTGTTTGTACAAAACTGGAGGAATAATTTTTTTTTTCAAATTCCGCTCAACTAATTTTCTAAATCCGGTTAACAAATGTAAGCAAGCCTTCCAAATGATGCAACAAGTAGCACATAAGTGAACATGGTGGTCTCAAAGAGGATACTTGTCTTATACGGACCGAGCCCATGTGCCGAGATTCGCTAAGTCAAATGCTTGTGGTGCAACAAAATGATCCTACTAGGGATAACCAGGCATGTGGCTTGTTCTTCTAGTTTTTATTTAAAAATCCTAGGGGATGAGGTGTATCTAGACTGTCAATAAAACGAACGGACAACTCGAGTTGGGAAGGGTTAGCGTATCGGGAGCAATACTTCTCCGGCTTAACTACTGGACCCTCCCCGTTCTTAAATATGGGTGACTAATAATCCTTCACTGGGAGCCCAGGCCACCAACTTTATCTCAGAAAATAATGGGACGCGTATCCGCGATTTCCGAGTGTATTAAGATGACTCAGAGGGGGTGCGCAAGAAGAAAATTATAATACTTCAACAGTATCAAAGTGGTAAAGAGCAGACAAGTAGCACATTAGCCCAAATAAATCACAGTATAAACAAAATTAATAAAGCCAAATAAAGTCAATGTACAAGCTCGAATTCTTGAATGTCCCCAGCAGAGTCGCCAGAGCTGTCACACCACTTTTTACCCCTAAAAGATATGCGCATTATATTATGGATTGTGGGTTAAAGAATTTTTTCAATTAAAGTGACAAACTTGAGTAGGGATTATTTTATTGTTCAGAGTCGCCACTTGGAATTGATTTTTGAGTGTTCCAAGTCACCTTTTGTTTGAATCCCTAGTCAAAGGAAGGTTTGACTCTATTATTATTGGTCCGCAAAAATAAAGTCCGGGTAAGGAATTCTGTTGAGCGGGGAGAAGGTGACCGCATTTTTTGAGTCCCGTGGTTCTAGTACGGTCGCTTTTATTGACTAAAATTGACTTGAGTTAATTTCGGATAAATTGTGCTTTATTTGATTTTAGTTTTTGTCTATGCCCCCTTTTATTGTTGATGACGTTATTAATCTCAAACTAGGATGAGTATCCCTGACCCCGGCTTACACTAACCAAGACGAGTATCTCTAACCTTAGTTCGTGCGTCGTACCCAAAAGTGGAGCCTTCTCGAAGTTAATTAAATAAAACTTATATTTACTTGAAAGAAATGAAACAAGACGTGTCCTTACGACCTTGTCAATTTATTTATGTCTTTATTCCGAAGAGAGTCTTCCCGACATCGGTTAAGACAAAATTATTTATCTTAGTTAAGACAAATTACTATAGGGGTTAGATTATGGAAAAATAATTGTTCATCTTTATCGTAAAAGAAAATTCCTATTTGTAGCTTAATGGTGGTAAGACAGTGTATAAAACTTAGTTAATATTGAACCTACTTATAACCTTATTCTTATTGTTGTTTTAATTAATTAAAATGATGAAACTAATATAAAGCTACATTTGTTCCTAAAATTTGCCTAGCGCTTTTATTAATTTAATAAAAGGTAATTTGATTATTCAAGAGGAGAGGATACATTACCCTTTTTTTTTTTTTATTTAACTAACATATACTAGCATTAAACTTGCTAGGCTTATGCTTAGTTTAAACTTGGGCCTGTTAAAATAACAATACTTGGCCCATAAAAATAAAATAAGTCAGATCCAAATAGTTTAACTCATTGAATTCAGACGCCTCCTATTTGGATTTGGGAATGTTGGTCCATTAAGAATTTCTGGACATCCCTACTACTCATAAGATTCTCTATTGTTAATTAATTTTGAGAAAAAACTAAACATCTACTTCCAGCGAAACTTAACAACAAAGTAAAACTACATGCCAAAAAAGAAAACACAGCTTAAAATCAAATTCTTGCGCAATACACCAAGGTACACATGATATCCATAAGGATTGAACTTACTCTATTATTTAACTTCATTTGTTGACTTTGTAAAGGTGGATATTCTTGCCACAAAAACTATTCACCTTGGACAAAGATTGTAATTTTGACAAAGATAAATGGCCAGCTTTTTATACCCACCTTACAGGAAGCATAAAACACAATAAGGACTAAAACACATGGATTTGTAAATAGAAAAACATAATGAAACTCATACTGCAGCTTACTAAACATGCATCCTCTTGTTCTTTTAGACTGTGTACTAGATCCAAGTAGTTCAAACTAACACCAAAAACATGTATACTCTAATCTGCCCACTACGAAATAAACTAACTATTCAACTACAACAGCAAAATCACCGTACATGCAGATTTTATCACTAAAATATTAACCAAATTCTTTGGATGGCAATTGCTCGAAATAAGCTAAAACAGACCCATCTTTCATCATCTTGTACTATAGAAAAGAACTTGCATTACAAGTGTTTGGAAGGTTACTTGAAGAGCAGAAATACAACAGTGCAGTAGCAGAAATGTAGCAGCGGTCACAGCAGAAACAGCAGGAAAAAAAATAGCAGTGAAATGAACCCAGAATAACCCAGGTCAAACCTTAAAACTCAGCAGCTTTTAGTGAAAGAAGAAATAGAAAAGAAATTTATGGAATTTGTTTTTTAATCTCAGAAAACTCACTCCAAAACTCTCAAGTATCAGCTTACTATTAGATGTTTGGCTGTTAATTTGCTCTCAAGTTTTGGTTCTTTTTTTCAGTGTATAAAAGATGTTTTCTTAGAGTAAAGATGTGTAGAAGATGAGGGAAGAAATCCTCTTTATATAAGAGGAGAAAAGAATTTGGGACAGATTTTTTTTAACCAAAAATCTGTTTCAAATGATAGATTTTTGACAAAAAAATCTGTCCAAAATCAGAATTTTGGCCAATGAACAGTTTTTCTTACCAACTGTGGACAGAATTTTGGATTATTGTACTCCAAAACAATCTGCAACATTGAAAGCAATCAAACACGGACCCTACACTTAAGATCAAACATATCTACTCTTCAGCTTTTCAACAATCAATACCAAACCTAGTTTGCTTCAAACTAAAACTAGAAACAAGTAACTAGAACTTAGTTAATCTACCACAAACATGTAACTAAAACTTAACACTGAACCATTAATCAATTAAGAGAATTTAAAACCTAATGACTAAAATCAAACCAAGCAAGACACATGTTAATAGAGAAAACAACTTAGTGAAAAGGTTTGACTAAGAGAAGAAGAAACTGAAAACTAGATAGAAAACGAACTACAATCGACCGCTAACAGAACTTACACTACTATAATTACTAGAATAAAGTAATAGGCAACAAAATCAGAAACCTAAAGAGAGGATTAAGGTTCCAGTTAGAGTCCAAAAACTTTGAAACTTCAGTTAAAGTTTGGAGGCATAATGACACATGACAACTAAACACAATTGATTCTGAACTGACCAACAATTAATCAACAAAACTAAACTAATAAATACAAACTAACACAAAGAACGACTTATAAATATCACATATGAATCAGATCATTGTAACCAAACTAAATGAATAATTAGTCAAGAAGCAAATCAATTGATCTCAGTCTCGTACAATACAACAAAACTAAACACTCTGAGCAACTAAAGGGCTAACCGGAAACGACATACAACATCATGAAAATAATAGCAATTCGACAGATCACTGCTCAAATGTATACGAACAACATAAACATGAACGAAAATTAAACTCTAAGCACGATGCCAAAATAACTAAACAAAACAAACGAAATAAGACAAAAAAAAATCAAAAAGTGGAAAGAGGGAGCAGGGTTTTACCATACGAGGCATCTGATGCTAACTCGAGCCACCAAAAGATGAAGCAAACCCCAAGAGGCGGTTGTCCGACCCCGAAACACAAGTTTCCTTTTAGTAAACGCCAAAACAAATAAGTTTTGGCATCATACTTGAAGGAAACATGGGTCTTTGGGTCGAGTAATCTAAAAGATAGGGGGTCAGTGGTGGTGCGATATTGGCAGCGGCGGTGGTGATGGTTTCCGGAATCTGGCCGGATTTTGGTAGGAGTTTTGGTATGAAACCAACATAGGATGAGAGATATTGTGGAGCTCTACACGCCTATGCAACTATTTTATCAAGGAGAGGTCTAAAACTCGACGAATTTACAAAATAAAGTGAGCTAGGGTTTCGAATTTTGGTAAATTTGCGGAGATTGAGAGAGATTTAAAGGATTTGGGGTTTGGATTCATGGAGAGGAGGTTGAGAGGAAGAAAGGGTGAAATCTTGGGGTGGTTTGGACGACGACCGCTGCCGGTGGGCGATTTCCACCGGTGGCAGTGGGGGATCGGTCAAAGAGGAGAAAAGAGAAGAGAGAAGAAGAAGAAGAAAAGGGGAGAGTAATAAGAGAAATGGTGCAAATTTTGGGGATTTAGGCTTTATATACCTGGGTGGGAGATAGATAAGGACCGTTGGATCATGAGGGAATGGATGGGTGAGATTGAGTCTTGGTTTCACTTAAGTGAAACGACGTAGTTTCAAGGCAAAACTATGTCGTTTTGAGCTCTTTATTGGCCAGCCACCTAATGGACCGGGTATGACCAAATTGGGCTCGAAAATTGGTCCTAATTTGTGCATAACTATTTGAAATAGGCATTAATCCAATCCCTCAAACCCCTAATTATACTAGGATATTATTTAATCCTAAAGAAAATGTACAAGTAGAAAGAAAATCTTTTTGGTATATATAATTTAAAGATGCAAAACTAAAATATACAAATAAAAGGTAAAAATATTTTTGGTATTTTTAATTAAGGAATGCAAATAAAAAATGCACAAACAACTAAAAATCATCTGAATACTAGTATTTCTTGGAGAATAAAAAGCATGCAAAAATTAGGTATTCACAACTGCTCCTCTTTGCTCGAGAACATGAAGAATTTTCGTGCAAAGAAAAGTGAATGCCATGACTAATTTTTGCTAACACATCACTACAATGAAAGCATTTTTTTTTTTTGAAAAAGGTGACTGAACCTTGCTTCCGAGGTTGCCTACATATCCTTGGCTATAAAGGAATCAGGTCAGTGTAGTTCTGGGAAAATTTGGTAGTTGGGACTACCGAACACTGGATTTAAGACCGTTGTTGTTGTTGTTACTATTACTTGTTGCTTACATTAGAGGAAAGAAGAAGAGAACTACATATGCCTTTCAAGCTAAGAGTTACAAAATCCTTATCTATATGTCTCCTGGAGTCAAATCTTGATTCTTGACCTGCACGCTTGTGTTGACTTTAGATTAGATCTTGATGCTCTTTGAAGAAAAGATTATGACTCATTATCGATTGCTTGATTTCCTGATCAGAATTTGGGAAAATGAAATTTGAGAAGCTGGGTTGCTGACACATTATCAATGCTTCCAACTATCTTGTGATCGAAAGACTTCTTTCTTCTGATGAGAAACTGAAACCACAAGATTTAACCTCTTTTAGAATGCGTTTCAGATATAGGTCGCGAGCTTCATGGGAAAAGGCCAACATTTTCCCTGTGATAGACCTATAGTACCAAAGAGAGTACAGGCACGCAAATTTCTGGAACTCTTGAAAATCAATCATGGAAAGTATCAGGGGTTATCCGATCGATGGGTCACCTTGAAATTTCTTTTTGACGGGTATAGCGATAGATATGCTTTTGAAAACAACTTGGGTCAACTCAAAAACGACGGGGACTATAGAAACATGGAAGGTGCACAGACGCTTTGCCTATATGGTCGCATTTTTGGGCCGTATGGTTTTTCCAGATGTAGAGGGACGTATCGACATTTGATTGGCTGGGGTAGTGCAAGCTTTGACTACCATGGAAAAACCCACTCTCGTCCCTATGATTCTTTCAAATATGTGCTGCGCTTTGACCAAGTGCCGATAGGGACAACTTTTTTGAGGGCTGCAATATATTGCTACAAATGTGGATTTTAGAACACTTCTACCGCCACCCTGCCATTGAGAACTTCGACCCACATTGGTCCAATTTTGTTCAAAATCATGAAGAGAGGATCGAAACATGTGAGTTTCCCGAAGGTATAGGAGCTTGGAAAGAGTTATTTCTCACCTTGACTTCAGACCAAATCACTTGGAATTACCATTGGTATTCTACAAAAGATGTTATTTGTGAATCTTCTTATCAACTTTTTCTGATATTAATGGGGCTCAACGGCGTCCAACCTTATGCTCCACTTCAGTAATGTGCCAGTTAGGCTGACGCCAAGAAATACCACCAACAAGGGACATGATCAAGTTCGCATATGACATTTCTCCGAAAGAGCCAGTCGATGACAAGGAAGTCATGACCAGTTGGTTTGGGAGCGGAATTTCTGAGTTTTGTAATATGGTAGAAGATCACGACAGAGGAGGGGTGGTCCCTGGGTACCTTGCTTGGTTCACGACCCTTCATCATTGGCAGATAGGCCAGAAGGGTCCAACAGAAGAAGAAGTGACCACCTTGTCGTACAAATGTTGAAGCAGGAACTGGAGCAAGCCAGAGAAACCATCTTCCAACAACAAGCCCAATATCAAGACAACATCATTCAGATATGGTCAAAGGTTCAGAAAGACTACCAGGCTCCCTACAGGTTAAGGGTGAGGACTTAAAGACCGCTCGTATGAACCTTGCATGTTTGGAGGAACATTTGGCATACATGGTCAAGTCGACCCTAAAGAAATCTGAGAGGACTCTCTAGAATACACAAGCTACAAGAAGACTTGAGCATTGTCGAGGAAGCAATGCACCAGCAACAAATGGAGTTTGATGTCCACAGGGAGAAATTTGAGTCAAGTAAGAATCACAAACTAGCCGAATTCGAGGTGGAGAAACGTCACTATCATGAGGTAATCGAACTGTTGCAAAATGACTTGACAGAAGCTATGAAGCAAAGGAACTCAGCATTAGACCGCGAGACAGATGTGCTGAACTTGACTGATGCCCGTGGGCGGCAAATCGATGGTGTTTTTGCGTTCCAGGAGAATGTCAAGAGGAGGATACTTGAGATGGCTGAGTACACCGCTCTAGGGTGCGCATATTGTGAGAAGATGAACAAAAAAATGTTTATCGAATCCGCCATCAATCTCGCTCACCACATTGCTACAGACCTGGAGGCCCTGTACAGAGATATGTCCAACCAATTAGGGCAAGTTTCACCCCAATCGAGATGATGTCAAGTGGATAGTCTGCAAATTTGGAGTTTCTTTGTTACATTCACTTTCTAAGATGTCTTAGTATGTGTATGTTTAGTTTGAGTCTGTAGGGAGTCTGTTTGTGACTTTTGTTTTGTGGAGTTTGTTTTAGTCCTGTCGAGTCTATTGTAGTTTTCTTTGCGCATTTTCGTCTTAACGTCTTGTACCAACAACAATATATATATATATATATATATATATATATATATATTGAAAATCCAAAAAGATTTTAACTTGAAAAATGTTGTAAACCGAAAAAAAAGTGTGTGTGTGTTTACTTATTGGAAAATTTCAAAAAAAAAAGATTTTATTTTTTGTAAATATTTTTAAAAATAATAATAATTAATCGATTGTCTACTTGAACTACATAATGATCTGATTCATGCAGCGACATGACACGTAGGCAACCCCTAAAAGGTTCGATCGAAATATTTCAATGACTCTAAAATGAGTGAACAAAATGACGCGAGTGAAAAGAAAAGCGAAAAAAAATGAGAAAGAGAGACAGAGAGAGAAAAATAAAATAAAATTTGAGAGAGTCAATAAGAAGCAGCCTTATAAGCCGGGATGAAACATGAAGCCTTCCAAAAGCATGTTATAAATGGTGGCAATGTTAGGAACATGGCATATTACATGTGATTCATATATGTAAAATGCTTAACCCTAACATGTTTGTTGTCTCTTATATAGTAAGCTTAAGGTGGTTGGTTTGTGGTGAAACTGGCAATGCATCATTACTTCACCAAATCTAAAGGAAAGGTACCGATGGCTAATAATGATGAAATAGAGTTGGTCAGTGATGACCCCCATGGTCAGTCAGTTGAGCAAGAGTCAGAGGAAGTAAGAAGATTAAAACAACAATTGTCTGATGTATATCAGGCATGGGTCTCCGGTCAACCTCCGCCTCAAGGTCCCTCAGAAGGAACTTCCACCGTACCCCTGGCTACTCAACGACCGCTCCATGCAATGAGTGATCACATTCTACCACCAGGGTATGTGCCAAACTACAGCTTCCATACCGCCCCTGGTACCTCTAATGTGCGACCTCCAGCCGCACCGGTCAGGAACACCCCTCTTGTTGTGTCTGGCGCGCCGGTATATATAATCCCACCACCACCTCCGTGACGAGGCCGAAAAATGAGCCATCATCGCATGCTTATGATAGACAATACTACTCTCCAAATATGGTTTTCAGGGTCTCAGCTCCATACAATCAGACTCCTCATTACGAGTCACCAGTGGAAAATGAAAAGCCTGCCAAGACAGTTGAGCCAGATGAGATGGCCAGGAAAATGAAAAGTCTTGAACAGAAAATAAAGAACATACAGGGACTAGGTGGTCACAAAATTGTATCGTTCGGTGATCTATGCATGTTCTCTCACATCCATTTACCACCAGTATTCAAGCCCCCAAAATGTGAGAAGTATGATAGACACGGCGACCCTATCGCCCACTTGAAAAGGTACTTCAACCAGCTGAGGAGTGCAGGTGGAAAATAAGAATTGTTGATGGCTTATTTTGGGGAAAGTCTTGTAGGGGTAGCCTCCGAATGGTTCATTGACCAAGATATCTCTCACTGGCATGTTTAGGACGACATGGCTCAGGCTTTCGTCAAACAATTTCAGTACAACATAGATATTGCACCAAATCGCAATTCCCTGTCCAATATGAAGACAAAACCGACTGAAAGATTTAGGGATTATGCAATCAAGTGGAGGGAGCAAGCAGCTAGAGACAAGCCACCCATGGATAACCACGAGTTGATCACTATTTTTCTGGAGGCTCAACAGCCAGATTACTTTCAGAACATGATGTCCGCGATGGGTAGACCTTTTGTAGAAGCAATCAAAATAGGGGATATGGTCGAAAATGGCCTCAAAGCTGGGCAGAATTGTAAGTCAATCTGCTCTCAAAGCCACTACCCAAGCTATCCAAAATGGGTCGGGAATCTTGGCAAATAGAAAGAAGAGAGATGAAGGGTCCATGATGACATCGGGATCCAGGGAAGTTCAAAGAGGGGAATCGCACCCTTATGTGCAATTTCATCTGGGGCAATCCAGCTACCCTCAACATTATTATCCTCCGCCAATTCCTCAATACTATGTGGGCCCACCATATTATACAGTGTTCAATGCTCAATCCTATGCTCGGCCTCCCAATCAACAAGTATGGGCACCAACTCCAAGGACCCCCGGCCTCAGCAGTAAAATTTTGGGCACCCTACAATGCTTGTCCCATGCAGGATTATGGTCAAGAACAGAGGACGAAGGAAAAATTCACTCCATTAGCTGAATCATACTCTAGTCTATTCAAGAAGTTGAAACAAATAGGCGTGATTGGACCCATCGCTCCCCACCATATGCATCTTGATTCACATGGATTTCAAGAAAATGCTAGATGTGAATATCATTCATGTGCCCCGGGGCATAGCACTGATGACTGTTGGACTCTGAAAAGAGCCATAAAAAGACTAATTGCTGAAAAAATGATTGTAGTTACAAATGACGAGGACCCTCCTATTGTGAACAACAACCCCTTTCCAGTACACAATGATGTTCACTTTGTAGGAATTATTGGTCGAGATCATGAATACAAGCTGGCTGGTCGAGCAGAAATGACAGCAGGAATGATTTAAGAGGGAACCAAACTGGAAGTCAGTCCAAGCCGAGATGTGTTGTTGATTGTGAAAGGCGCCCCGTGCTTAGAAAAGGTAACTTTATTTGTTCCCAAGGTCTCGAGATTGGAAGTTCGCTCTAATGTTCCAAGCCCAAGGTTGTATGTCCTTGGAGGCTACCCCAACACAAAGCAGAATCAGGGTGGTACGAAGGGTATGACAGAGCCAATCACAATCAAATCTGTCATACAACCTCCTGTTACAAACACGAAAACCATTCTTTGGAACTATAACAAAACCGTGATGACTTACAAAGGCAAGGAAATCATAGAAGAAGTGGGGGAAACTGGAGGTTTGACTCGATCGGGGAGGTATTACTCTCCAGAAGAGTTGAGGAAGGCCAAGCAAATCAGAGAAGGCTAATTTCCAATAAAGAAATCGATCACTGAAGAAGAGGCAGAAGAGTTTTTGAAAAAGATGAAAGTTTAGGATTACTCAATCATTGACCAGCTGAGAAAGACTCCTGCCCGAATTTCTCTAGTATCTCTGCTCATACATTCAAAGGAGCATGCTCATGTGCTAATCAAGATCCTGAACGAGGCACATGTCTCAAAGAAGACCACAGTGAATAAGTTAGAGAAGATGGCCAACATATTTTTTGAGGTGAACAGAATCAGCTTTACTGATGATGAACTCCCCGAAGAAGGAGCCAGGCACAATAGGGCTTTACACTTGACTGTTAAATGTGAGGGGCACTACATAAAGTGAGTCATGGTTGATAGAGGATCGAGCATAGATATATGCCCTCTCTCCACCTTGCAAAGCATGAACAGCAATACAGACAGAATCCGACCCAGCAATGTCCGCATCCGGGCTTTTGATGGCTCAGCGAGAGATACCATTGGGGAGATCAACCTCACCATGACGATTGGGTCAGTTGACTTTGAAATTGTCTTCCAAGTAGTGGACATGGACACTTCTTATAACTTTCTTCTTGGAAGGACATGGATCAATACGGCCCGAGCTATGCCATTCACCTTGCATCAGATGCTCAAATTCGAACATGACATCCAAGAAATTATTGTTCATGGGGAAGACGAGTCGTCCATTTATAAAGACCTGTTAATCCTCTGTATTGTGTCCAAGGAAGGGTGTGAGTCCATTGTCTATCAGGATTTTGAAGTGGTTGCTATGGACCATGTTGAGGAAGGAAATCCCATTCTGCATCCTCGTCTTTCTTCCACATCTGTAATGGTGGTTGCACTTATGCTGAGACAAGGTTATGAGCCAGGAAAAGGCTTGGGGACATCGTTGCAAGGAATTTCGGAGCCCATTTCTTCGTTCAGTAACCAGGGTACATTTGGTTTAGGCTTCAAGCCAACATAAGAAAACGAAGACAAAGCCAAGCACCGCAAAAAGCATGGATGGGTCTTGCAACAACCTATCCCTCACATTTTCTACACTTTTGTGAAGCCACGACTCCAAGAAGGTCAACATTCCTCGGCGTAGGCAAACATTGATGAAATTTGCCATGGACTCAGCAAGATGTTTTCTAAAGTGAATATGATCCAGGCTGGTGAAGGCACTAGTCGTGCCGATATGCAACTAATTGGCCTAGTCATCATTCTCAACAATTGGGAAGCAACTCCTCTCCCCACAAGAAAGGAGTCTTGGTAGTTTGCTTTTGCAGCTTCTTTTTTGTATTTTGGGTTACTTTCAGGGTTGTAATCCAAACATCTCAGTATGATTGTTTTGTTTTGATGTTAACCCTTCTATCCTTTAAAATTCAATGAAATGCAGTTCAGTTTCATATTAAGTTTTGTACTTTTCCTTTTCTTAATTCTTGTCATTTTTGTTTCCATTTCAGTTGTGTCAATGTCGGCTTTAATAACATGATATGCATGCGAAATTCGCGCCCAGATCTTAAAAAGCTGTCTAATTTTGAAATAATGCATCAAGAGGTTGAATATGATGAAGATGAGGCTGTGAAGGAAATAAGAAAAGAGTTGGAACAATTTGAAAACAAGCCTAAACCCAACCTCAATGAAATTGAGACCATTAATATTGGAAATCGTGAAGATGTTATAGACAAAGATAAGCATTCACACTGAACAAAAAACCAGAGATGCCTTGATTCAAATTTTATTTGAATACAAAGATGTGTTTGCTTGGTCTTATGATGACATGTCGGGTTTAAGTGCAGATCTAGTGGTTCATAAGCTTCCCATGTATCCTGATTTTCCACCAGTCCAACAAAAACAACAAAAATTTAAAACGAACATAAGTGACAAAATCAAGGAGGAAATAATGAAGCAGTTGATTGCCAATATGGTCAGAGCTATCCGATACACCATCTGAGTGGAAAATGTTGTGTTTGTGCCAAAGAAGGATGGAAAAACTAGAGTCTGTGTTGACTACAGAGACCTGAACAAAACAAGTCCAAAGGATAATTTTCCTTTGCCAAACATCCACATTCTCGTAGATAATTGCACAAAGCATGAGATACAGTCGTTCGTGGATTTCTATGATGGGTACCACCACATTCTAATGGATGCGAATGATGCAGAAAAGATCGATTTCACCACTCCATGGAGTACTTATTGTTACAGGGTCATGCCATTCAGTTTGAAGAATGCAGGGGCAACTTACATGAGGGCCATGACCACCATTTTCCACGATATTATGCACAAAGATATCGAAGTATATATCGATGATGTCATCATAAAATCAAAGACACGGGCTGATCGCGTGCGCGATTTGAAAAAGTTCTTCGAACGGCTTTGAAGGTATGACGTTAAGCTTAATCCATCCAAGTGTGCATTTGGGGTTCCATTTGGGAAACTCCTCGATTTTATAGTCAGCCGGAGAGGCATCGAATTAGATCCATCTAAGATAAAGTCCATTCGAGATTTACCACCCCCGAAGAACAAAACGGAATTCATGAGTTTGCTCGGGAGATTGAACTACATCAGTAGGTTCATTTCTCAGCTTACAACCACGTGCGAGCCCATCTTTAAGTTATTGAAAAAGAATGCTTCTATGAAGTGGATGGATGATTTCCAAAAAGCTTTTGACAGGATCAAAGATTATCTGTCAAAACCCCATTAACTCGTCCCACCTGAACCCGGTAGGCCTTTGTTTTTATATCTATCGGTGATGGATAATTCATTTGGATGCGTTCTGGGGAAACATGATGCAACATGCAAAAAGGAACAGGCAATCTATTATTTGAGCAAGAAGTTCACCAATTATTAGGTTAAGTACACTTTTAGAAAGGACATGTTGTGCCTTGACTTGGGTGTCTCAGAAAATGAGGCATTATCTCTTGGCCTACACTACTTACCTCATATACAGAATGGATCCTTTGAAGTACATCTTTCAAAAGCCAATGCCCACTGGCAGGCTCGCAAAATAGCAGATTCTGTTCACAGAGTTTGATATCGTCTATGTCACTCGCACTACAATGAAAGCACAGGATTTGCCAGATCATTTGGCAGAGAATCCAGTTGATGATGATTACAAGCCACTGAGCGCATACTTCCCAGATTAAGAGGTTAACTCAATAGAGGAAGTAGTTCCGGAAGATAGCCACGTATGGAAAATGTATTTTGATGAGGCTGTCAATATCAAAGGAGTTGGTATCGGGGCAATCCTTATCTCACCTATTGGACAACATTACCCTGCAACGTCCCGACTTTGATTTTTCTGTACCAATAATACGGCAGAATACGAATCTTATATCATGGGTCTGAAAATGGCCCTCGATCTGGATGTGCATGAACTATTGGTTATGGGATATTCTGACTTGCTTATACAGCATTCCCAAGGCGAATGGGAGACTCGAGACATCAAGATTATTCCATACAGACAATTTGTGCAAGACCTGAGCAAAAGATCCAAATCTATCGAGTTCAGGTACATTCCCAGGTTTCACAGCGAGCTAGACGACGCCCTAGCTACCTTAGCCTCGATGCTCCATTATCCAGGCAACACTCATATTGATCCATTGTAAATCCAAGTTCAGAATCAACACGGTTACTGCAACACTATTGAGACAGGACCAGATGGTGAATCATGGTATCATGACATAAAACGATCCTGAAAACAAGGGAATACCCATAGCATGCCAAAGAAGATCAAAAAAGAACTATAAGGCGGCTCACCGACAGTTTCTTCCTGAATAAGGAAATTTTGTACAAAAAACCCCAGATATGAGCTTGCTGAGATGCATAGATGCCACAAAAGTTGAGCGGATCATGAGTGAAGTGCATTCGGGGTTATGCGGACCGCATATGAATGGATATGTTTTGGCGAAGAAGATTCTTCGGGCAGGGTATTATTGGCTTACTATGGAACGAGATTGCTTCAGTTTTGTTCGCAAGTGTCAGCAATGCCAAATTCATGGTGACCTGATTCACTCGCCACCTTCGGAGTTGCATCTCATGTCCTCTCCTTGGACTTTAGTTGCTTGGGGAATGGATGTTATTGGACCAATCGAGCCAAAGGCTTCAAATGGGCATAGATTCATTTTGGTTGCAATTGATTACTTCACCAAGTGGTTGGAGGCCGTCACTTTCAAATCAGTCACCAAGAAAGCAGTGGTAGACTTTGTTCATTCCAACATCATCTGCCACTTTGGTATCCCAAAGACCATTATCACTGAAAAATGCGACCAATCTAAATAGTCATTTGATGAAGGAGGTATGCGAGAAATTTAAAATTATGCATTACCATTCTACCCCTTACCAGCCAAAAGCCAATGGAGCCGTTGAAGCGGCAAACAAGAACATCAAGAATATTCTTAGGAAGATGATCCAAGGTTCCAGACAATGTCATGACAAGTTGCCTTTTTCTCTTTTGGGATACCGTACGAGTGTTCGAACATATATCGATACAACTCCTTATCTGCTCGTATATGGAACGGAAGTTGTGATACCGCCTGAAGTCGAAATTCCTTCTCTTCAAATCATTATGGAATCGAAGATTGAAGATACAGAATGGGTAAAGACCCGATTAGAACAACTAATGTTGATTGATGAAAAACAGCTAGCAGCAGTGTGCTTTGGCCAGTTATACCAGCAAAGAATGGCACGAGTTTACAATAAGAAAGTGCGTCTAAGGCACTTCGAGGTAGGCCAACTCGTTCTGAAACGCATTCTTCCACACCAAGTAGAAGCTAAAGGAAAGTTCTCCCCAAACTGGCAAGGACCCTACACCATTAAGAAAGTGTTTCCAAAAGGGGCCTAGCACTTAGTAGATGAAGAAGGACGGGTACCAGACATGAATACTAACCGCAGATGCAGTCAAAAGATATTATGTCTGATATATACCCACTGTGGAACTTTCACGCATGATTTTCTCAGATCGAGATGACGAAGGATATCATTGCTCGCTATTCCAAATAGGTGTCACTCTTTTGTTAACCCTTTTTGAACTGTATTTGTCTTCTTTGTTTTCCACTTTTTGGAACCTGTGTACTTGCAAAGCAAAAAAAAAAAAAAAAAAAAAAAAAAAAAAAAAAAAAAAAAAAAAAAAAAAAAAAAAAAAAAAAAAAAAAAAAAAAAAAAAAAAAAAAAAAAAAAAAAAAAATTAAACAACAAATCTTCTGAGTCATTGAACTACGTCCGACCTGATTCCGACAGGATACGTAAACAGCCTTACCCAGGGTTCGGTCCAATCACAACAAAAAATTCATATTCCTAATACTCCAAAACTAGGGCAGAAGTTTGTTTTATTTTACGGTTTTTCCTATAAAACCGGTTCCAAATATTGTAATTCAGTTCAAGGTTCTTTTCGCCTTTTCCCTGTTAAGAATTTTTTATCGATCTTTGAGAATGTTTGAAGTCCCCATGCGAAGGGCATTGGGCAACCTCCCTCATGCAGCATCTTAGTCAAAAAAAAATGAGAGAGTCTTATCGGTGAAAACCCGTACGGGTACTATAAGGCGATAGTGAGCAGTGAAATGAGAGAGCCTTATTGGTGAAAACCCAGATGGTCACCATAAGGCGAAGGTGAGTAGAGAAATAAGAGAGGTCAGCTAGCAAAAACCCGCAAAGGGCGCTACTAGACGAATGAGGATCTTCGATACTCCGGCATGAGCACAGCAAGGACAGTTTCAAGATGAACATTTTGCGATGGATTTTGAGAATTAGACAGCTCAGACGGATCAGACGTCTAGTCCAAAATGCGTGTCGTGATTTATTAAAGTCGGCACATACTTCTAGAAAAGTCTCCCTATTCCTTTCCCCCGAAAGGGACACCTTTTATTCAAGCACAATTCTTTATCACCTTCAATTATTCTTTTATTTTTACCCATAATTTTTCTTTGAATCCCTTTCGGTCTAATCTTTCGTCAAAAGCGAAGCAAAGAAATGGCTGCAAAACTGGCTACAGTTTTCCCGTAATATCGAGCACAATTCGGGGCATATATGGCAATGACGAAGGCAGAATCCATCTGTGATCCCATTTGATAAGGAGAACAAAGTGTCTCAAAGAAACTAAAAAGATTGCCTAAGCAAGACCTGCTTCAAGAGAAAAGTTGATAAGCACTACAGACACAAACTAGTACTGAGTGCAAGACAACTGAGTTTGATTTTAAAGGGAAAAATTGCCTTACCTTAGGGACAAGGGTTGGTTGTACCATGGACATCCGAGTATAAAACAGTTAGGGGAAACATTGGAAAATAGGGTTTCCAAAATGCAATACAGAGTATCCGAGAACCTCTATACCACACTGATAGAATCAGTTCTTCAACAGTGAAGTGGCCGTGAATTCAAACTACAACAGAACATCAAGGCCACAATCCAACCACCACTTTGAAAACTCAAAAAAATTTCTTTGTTTGAAGCAGGAATAAAGCAGCGCAGAATGGCGATTCTCAAAGGAAGAATGTCACCAAACGTAAGCTCCTTAAATCTTCATTTTCTTTTATTTTCAGCATACATCAGTACTGTTCACACCTCCTATTTTCATAGCTTAACTCAGGTAGAACCGGTTCTCCTAGGGAGATCGAGCTCATAGTTCCGGGTAGATGTACTCTTCGCCCAGGTTGTTTTACGTAGCTTAACTCAGGTAGAATCCTTTCGCCTTGGGGGATCCATCTCATATTTCCAGGTAGAAGTACTCTTCACCCAGGTTGTTTTACGTAGCTTAACTCAGGTAGAACTTTTTCGCTTAGAGGGATCCAGCTCATAGTTTCGGGTAGAAGTACTCTTCGTTCAGGCAGTTTTACGTATCTTAGCTCAGGTAGAATCCTTTCGCCTTGGGGGATCCAGTTCATATTTCCGGGTAGAAGTACTCTTTGCCCAGGTTGTTTTACGTAGCTTAACTCAGGTAGAATACTTTCGCCTTGTGGGATCCAGCTCATATTTCTGGGTAGAAGTACTCTTCGCCCAGGTTGTTTTACGTTAGCTTAACTCAAGCAGAACCCTTTTGCCTAGAGGAATTCGACACTTTATCAATAATACATGTTACCAACCCGTAGTTATATTCCTTTCAGTAATACAGGGTACCGACCCCTGGTTACATTCCTTCCTAGTGATATAGGGCGCCAACCCCTGGTTACATTCCTCTTTAGTGATACAAGGCGCTAATCCCTGGTTGCTTTCCTTTAGTAATATAGTGTGCCAACCCCTGGTTACACTCGTCTCAGTAATACAAGGTGCCAACCCCTGGTTACATTCTATCTCAGTAATACAGGGTGCCAACCCGTGTATCACTTCTTCCAGTAATACAGGGTGTCAACCCCTGGTTACATTTCCTTTCAGGAATACAAGGTGCCAACCCCTGGTTATTCTTCCAGTAATACAGGGTATCAACCCCTGGTTATATTCCTTTCTAGTGATACGGGGTACCAAACCCTAGTTACATTCCTCCTCAGTAATACAGGGCGCCAACCCCTGGTTACATTTCTTCAGTGATACAAGGTACCAACCTTTAGTTACATTTTCTTCCAGTAATACAGGGTATCAACCCCTGGTTACATTCCTTTCTAGTGATACAGGGTGCCAACCCCTGCTTACTTTCCCTTTCAGTAATATAGAGTACCAACCCCTGGTTATCTATCTCTTGGTAACGTAGGGTATACGATCCCTCGTCACAAATTTTATCTCTTTTAACTAGTTTATACTATTGTTTCTGTCTGCCTTTCAATAAATTAGATAGTTTATAGCTTCCTCTGATAACTCACAAAATTTTCCTAGTCCAAACTGGGGCAGAAAGTTTTTGTTCGTTTTGTTCGTCTTTGATGGCTTTGCAAGCCCCGCCGTAGAGCACAAGTTGTGACGATCGAAACTTTTAGTTTCAGTTATCATCAGAAGGACGATCACAGGATAGTTGGAGTTAGCTTTGATAATGTGTCAGCAAACCAGCTTCTTAAGATTCATCTTCTCAATTTTCAATCAGGAAAAGCAAGCAACTGGGATTGAGTCATAATTTTTTCTTCAAAAAATGTCAAGATCCAAACTAAGGTCAACACAAGAGAGCAGGTCAAGAATCAAGATTTGACTCCAGAAGGCATATAGATAGGGATTTTGTAATTCTTAAGCTTGCAGGCATATGTAGTTCTTCTTCTTTTGATTGAGTCATAATTTTTTCTTCAAAAAATGTCAAGATCCAAACTAAGGTCAACACAAGAGAGCAGGTCAAGAATCAAGATTTGACTCCAGAAGGCATATAGATAGGGATTTTGTAATTCTTAAGCTTGCAGGCATATGTAGTTCTTCTTCTTTTGATGTAAGCAGCAAGTAACAGTAACAGCAATAACAACAACAGTCTTAACTCCAGTGTTAGGTAGTCCCAGCTACCAAATTTTTTCAGAACTACACTGACCTGATACCTTTATAGCCAAGGATATGTAGGCAACCTCGAAAGCAAGGCTCGGTCACCTTTTAAAAAAAATACTTTCATTGTAGTGATGTGTGAGCAAAAATTAGTCATGCCATTCACTTTTTTTTTGCACGAAAACTCTTCATATTCTTGAGCAAAGATGGGCAGCTGTGAATACCTAATTTTTGCATGCTTTTAATTCTCCTAGAAATACTAGTATTTTGATGATTTTTGTTGTTTGTGCATTTTTTATTTGCATTCCTTAATTAAAAATACCAAAAATATTCTTACCTTTTATTTGTATATTTTAGTTTTGCATCTTTAAATTATATATACCAAAAAGATTTTCTTTCTACTTGTACATTTTCATTAGAATAAAATAATATCCTAGTATAATTAGGGGTTTGAGGGATTGGATTAATGCCTATTTCAAATAGTTATGCACAAAGCAAGCCTAATTTTCGAGCCCGATTCGGTAATACCCGGTCCATTAGGTGGTTGACCAAAAAAGAGCTCAAAACGACATAGTTTTGCCTTGAAACTACATCGTTTCACTTAAGTGAAACCAAGACTCAATCTCACCCATCCATTCCCTCATGATCCAACGGTCCTTATCTATCTCCCACCTAGGTATATAAAGCCTAAAATCCCCAAAAATTTGCCCCATTTCTCTTATTACTCTCCCCCTTTCTTCTTTTTCTTCTTCTTCTCTCTTCTCTTTTCTCCTCTCTGACCGCTTCCCCACCGCCGCCGCCAGAAATCGCCCACCGGGGGCGGCCTTCGTCCAAAACCCCCCAAAAATTTACCATCTCTTCCTCTCAACCTCATCTCCATGAATCCAAGCCTCATATCCTCCAAAACTCCACCAATCTCCATAAATTTAAGAAAATTTGAAACCCTAGCTTGCTTTTTTTTTTAAAATTCACCGCAAACAACAATACCCCACCCTATGGTACTTACATCAACGGATAGAGCTCCTCGAGACCTACCTATTGATGTCAATCTCACCCTGAAATTCTAGTGACTAGATTTCGGCGGGTCACCGGCAGCCACCAAAAATGGTGAATCTTTGTTTTTGTCTATATTCTGACCTAGAGCGAGATTTTATATTTGATTGCATTGAAATTGAACTCCGGTTCACTAGAGTTCAAATTTTTCGGTGTTTATCAACAATAAGAGCTTGCTCGGGATCGAACATTTCTCGAATCGCCACCACCGCCAATGTCCCGCCATTGTCCAGGTGCTTGAGTTTGGTAAAATTCCTAATCCCTTTTTCTCTGTCTTAGATTTTCAGTTTCTCTTATTTGGTTTAATAGTTTTGTTTAGGTTTAAGTTCTAATAATGATCGATCGACTACTTCGTATAATATTATTTTTGATTTTTTCGCTTAATTATAATTGTCCAAGTTTGATTAGTAGTGGTAGTTAAAAGTTTAACTGCGATTATTTGATTTTGCATCCTTCTACTTTGAAGCAATAGTTTAGTTTGATATTGGTTTGTGAGGGTAGTAGAAGTAACTGAAGTATAGGACCTTTGTTTGGTTACTTTTATTGTTCGGGGACTGTTTTGGAGTACAATACTCCAAAATTTTGTCCCTAGTTGGTAAAAGAAGACTGTTTCTTGGACTGATTTTTGGTTTTGGACAGATTTTCTGTCAAAAGAGTTATCATTTTGGACAGATTTTTGGTAAAACAAAAGTTGTCCCAAAGTCCTTTCTCCTCCTATATAAAGAGGAGTTCTTTCCACATTCTGGATATCTTTACTCTAAAAAAGAACATGATTACACACATTAAAAAAGAGGAAAACAGTAAAAAAAAAAAAAGAGCAGCTGAAAATTGATAAAAACACCCAGTATACTCTTTATTTAGCTAAAAAAAATTCCAAAAAAGAGCACATGAACTCTTGAAATTTCTTTTAGTTTTGAGTCTTTCAAATACATCATCGATTCTTGTTTCTTATTGAAGTCTGGGTATGATTGCTGTTGAAATTTGATTGATGGTGATGGGTTCATTTTACTGGAGTTTGTTTGCCGATTTGCTACTCGGTTGCTTTCCCTATATTTCTGCGAACTAGGTAACTTTCTCAACTTATATTGTAATTTTCGATCCAAGGACGAATGAAATATGGAATGCTTGGAGTTTCTTTAGCTTATTCTACGCCTTGAATACATCCTACTCATGAATGGTTTAATATTATGTTGTTTCATCAACTTAATGCGTCTTTGTCTACTGTTCCTAAATGCTAAAGCATGAAGTTATGAGTTTTGTTTATTATTAGCATCGCTGCAATTTATCATGTTGAATCTGCCTTCCTTTCATTTAAGCATACTAGTTTAACATATCTTGTAATCTTAAAGCTGAGGGTGTAGTAATAATTTAGCTTTTCGTTTCTACACATGCATATTTATTTTAATGCAGTTTATTACTAAGAGGAACTTGTTGAAAAAATGTATTAAGCTTTTAGCTTGTATGTAAGAGTCAATAACTAAATGTTTGAATGTCTAAAATTGTTCAAGCTTCCGAAATTTAGATGAAAAATGACATTACTTGCTATTTCTTTTGATTTCAATTTTTTTTCCCTTAAATTCTTTTAGTCCTTGTCAAAAAACTTATGCCTCTAGTTGAATCTTCGCGTGTGCATTCCTGTTCCTGATTTAGTACATATAATAAAATGCGTGTGCATTCCTGTTCCTGATTTAGTACATATAATAAAATAAAGACCTTGTGCGCGGGCATGCTCCTAGCCTGAAATTATTAATTCTTAAGTGACAGTAATTTAGGGTAAATATCACATAGTTTATTCAAAAATAACTCAAGCTAATTTTAATGAATAAAAGTAATTGTGCTAGAACCGCAGTGTTTGGAGAGTGTCTTACACCTTCTCATTGGTCAATAGAATTCTTTAAAACCAATAAAAATAGAGTCAAACATTCCTTTTAATTAGGAATTCAAAAAAAATATTGACTTGAAACACCAACAAAATCAATTCCAAATGGCGACGTTATAAATAAAATAATTTCTACTCAATTTTGTCACTTCAATTGGAAAACCCTATAATCCACATAATATTATTTTACAGGTAGAAAAGGGGTGTGACATGTATATATCCTATAATATTTGCCCAACTATCACACGATGAATTAGATTATTGTTAGAATCAACTATATATGATTACACTTAACAGATATCGTGTATAAGATTTTGTATCTTTTAAATTACCAAATTTGGAGTTTAAAAGTTCTTAGCATTAATGCATGATAAATATGTATATCTTTCATATACCTAAACTTAGTTTATTTTCGGGAATAAGGGTTGTTCATTCCGTTAAAGCTTTAGCTCCGGTTTGGACCAAAAATAACCTCTTTTAGCAAACATAAATCCGTCCTCATACTTAAGGCCCAAGGTACAAAGATAGATCCAGAATTTTAATTTGATCAACTCAAATTTGAAGATTTTATCATTTAACCTGTTATATAATTATCGATTTAAATGTAATTTATTTTAAACTGAATCCCTTATTCTACACACTACATCTACATTTACCATGACAGGACTCTCCAAAAATGGACATTTCAAAAATGTTAATGCTAGATTTTTGGAAGAAAAGAAAATAAATGAAATACAGAAATGAAGAAAATTGAAGACAAAAATGTGGGGAAAATGATTGTTGAAAATTTCCAGTGAAATAGATGAAACACAACTGCCCATCTTCCCCAATAATTAATTTTGCAGAGAACACTTTCGATCAAAGTGCATTATTCTTAGCACAGCGTCGATACACACAATCCCTGCTTTTTTTTCCAATTAAATCTAAAAATTCTTTAAAGAAGAAGAATAAAAATTTAAGAAAATAAAACAATAATTCAATTAACTGAGGCTGTTTTCACAAATCCCTCAAAACTCAAGAGCATTGACAATATTCGGAGAAATGAAGTATTGGCTTGAGAGAACAGCGGTAAAGCATGTTTATATAGCGAAGGGAAGGAAAGGGATTAGGGTTTCAGCAACCACAATGTACTATTACCAAGTTACCCTTCCAATTATAAGGTAAAGCGGCGCTGATTAAAACAGCGATTATAATGTAAAGAGGCCAATTGGACTAAACACTGGTCAGTGTTGCAATCCGTCCAATTTAGAACATAATTTTCATTGTTCGTTATTTCATAATTCGATTTGGTGTTGGTAAAAAATACGATCATAATGGTTTGGTTTGGTTTAAACTTATAAAAATTAAATTAACCTGATATTATATATATATATATAAATTTTAAAAACTATTATTGTAGTATAATTTATAAATATTTCTTAATCTTTTCATAGTTCACATTTTTAACGTATTATTTCAAGTTTGCACTTATAAGTTCTGAATGGTCAAATATATTTTATATCCCATAAAAGCTAGCAATTCAAATAAAGGCCAAAGTAAAATCAAATCAATACTAATGCTAACAAAAGAAATTTCAATTCAATACTAGGAATGATATTGGTTTAGACAATAAATGGATAGCTTATTTTTCATTGTTTAGTCAAGTAATTAATACTTTGTACTTATTAGTCATACATATTTTAGCATGACTTCGTAATTTTAGATAATGTTTATTTTCATTATGATTTATTAATTTGCAATATTTATTTTATGCGATTTCGTTTTCTTTATTGTTGCATATTTTAGTATAATGTCATGACTTATTGTCATGACCCCAAATCCTAAGTCAGTCGTGATGGCGTCTATCACGAAACTAGGCTAGCCAACCATTTCAGATTATCAATATATCCCACAATTTTCTCAAAATTTAGCAGATTTTAAAAATATCAGAAAGAGATAAAACAACTACACACTTCCCCAAAACCTGGAGTCAACTGTCATGAGCATCTAAGACTGAAAATACAATATACAACAGTGACTTGCTACAACAAAAGTCTGAGGTACAAAAGACCAAAAGAAACTATAATCTGAGGGAAGGAAAGGAGGTGAGTTGGGGACGCTGAGCAGCTACCTCAATCCTCGAACAACTCCAAGCTCGTCCGGAAATCAACTAGTAGGATGGTCAGGTACCTGGATCTGCACACAGAGGTGCAGGGAGTAACGTGAGTACGCCAACTCAGTAAGTAATCAATGTAACTAAAAACTTTGAGTGTAGTGACGAGCTATTTAAATCATGTAAATCCATATAATGAATAACAGTAGAAATGAATAAATCAAGTCAGAAATCTACAATTCCGAATATTTCATAAAACTCCGATTTCCACTAAAATCTCGTATGAAAACTTTTGTCCAACATTTATTATCATAGGCTCAGTGTAAAGAAGAGTGAAAAATAACATTTTCATAAAATATAAGCCCCTCGGGTACAGTATCACTCACAATAAAGCCTCTCGGGCAAGCCTCTCAGTCACTCGTGACCCCACTATCAGTATCTCATGCTCTCACTTACCACTCGCACTCAGTAAGTACTATGAACACACACAACTGATGCGGCGGGCAGCCCGCTCCACTATATTTATACATACATATATATTTGTACTGTTGCGGCGTGCAACCCGACCCATATATATAACATATATTGTTGCGGCGTGCAGTCCCATCCATATAATAGTCGACTGCACTCACTGGTGGTGTACAAACTCCTGGAGGGGATCCTTCAGCCCAAGTGCTATATCTGCTGCGGCGGGCAGCCCGACCCAATATGTATATTGTTGCGACGTGCAACCCGATCCATATATAACATATATTGTTGCGGTGTGCAGCCCGATCCATATATATATAATCTATATTGCTGCGGCGTGCAGCCCGACCCACATATAATATATAACACATATATCACTGTGGCATGCAGCCCGTCCCATAACTATCCTCACATACTCGGCGCTCGGCCTGACACATATATACTGCTGCGGCGTGCAACTCGATCTATAGCTATCCTCACATACTCGGCTCCCGGCCTGACTCAGTCACCCTCACAAGCCACTTGGGCAATTTATCTCGACTTACGGGACTCAACCCAAAATACTTTTCAGAGTTTTCAAAGCAGCGTGATAACAGTGAAAATAACAACAAGTAGGAAACAATGATTGAGTTCACAATTTACTAACAGGATAGTGGTAGAATAGTGTAAAAGTACCTCCTGAGCGTCTAAACAGGTCGACACAAGGCCTCAAACATGGCTCACAGCCCATAACAAGTATAAACTCCTAAAAGACAGGATGTCGTAAGGTTTCAAATCAAATACGCGGCTTAATAGTCGCTACGGGACGGACCAAGTCACAATCCCTATCGGTGCACGCCCCCACGCTCGTCACCTAGCGTGTGTTTCACCTTATTTATCAACACAATATCAAATAACGGGGTGTCGTACCCTTAGGTTTAGAGTTACAATCGTTACTTACCTCAAAACAGCCCAAAAGCTACTTCGCGATGCGCTTGCCCCTCGAATTGGCTCCCAAATGCTCCGAATCTAACCAAAATCAGATTAACATCATCAATACACGCTAACGGAACAAAACTCAATTGAAAGACATAAATTTTAACACAATTCTTGAAATTCGGTCAAATCCGAGCCCCGGGCCCACATCTTGAAATTCAATAAAATTTACATTACTAGAATCCTCATCCTCCCATGATTCTATACATACCAAAAGTTCCACAATCGAACCATAATTGCCCACTCAAATCACAAAAGGAATTTCCAATTTTTCTCCCCATCTTTCCCAGCTTTTTCCACTTTAATTCTTCAAATTACAAGCCTAATCCGTAGAAAATAGCATAGAAATGAGTTTTATAAATCGGGAACTTACCTCCAGTGAAGACCCTCGAATACCTTCTTCAATTTGCTCTCAACTCAGCTCAATCCGCATGCAACAATGGAGGAAATGCCAAAATATTCGCGGAGGCACTTTTTATACTGTTCTTCAGTTAATATGCACCTGCGGACGATTCCTCGCACCTGCGGTCCCAGGTGCGCACCTGCGAAATCTCACTAACAGTCCAATTCTCGCATTTGCGATCCCTTTTCCGCACTTGCGGCTTCGCAGGTGCGCCCAATGCTTCGCACCTGCGGATTCCTCCTGCTTGGCCTATCTTCACACCTGCGCAGGGTCCTTCGCACCTGCGGAATCGCACCTGCGGCTTCCCTTCCGCAGGTGCGGCCACACCTGCAGCTATTTGCTGCAAATTTCCTAAGTCCGAACCTCCGCTAACCATCCGAAATCAATCCCGATCCCCTCGGGGACCCAACCAAGCATACCAACACACCCCATATCATCATTCAAACTAAGTCGAGCTTTCAAAACACCAAAAACAACACAAAAATACCAAAGTTACATCAAATTCAAACCTATGAACTTAGAAACTTCTAAATCTCGCCAATGATGCCGAAACCAACCAAAATATATCTGATTGACCTGAAAATTTGCACACATATCCAAAATGACATTACGAACCTTCTCCAACTGTCGGAATTCCATTCCGACCCCTATTGCCTATTTTCCACTGCCGACCGGAAATCGCCAAAAACTAACCTTTGCTAATTCAAGCCTAATTCTACACCGGACATCAAAACTTCATTCCGAACACACTCTTAAGTCCCAAATCACCTTGTGGAGCTATTCGAGCCATAAAATCTGCATTCCGAGGTCGACCAATAACTCAACTCTAAGTTTGACTTTTCAACTATTAGGCTACTTTAAGAGACTAAGTGTCTCAATTCTCACCACGACCACTCTGAACCCAAAGCATCCGATCCAACACAACATAAACATGCTAAGAAATATATGATAAAGCAGAAATGGGGGAAACGGGGCTAGTCTCACGAAATGACCGACCGGGTCGTTACATCCTCCCCCTCTTAAACAAATGTTCGTCCTCGAACGGGTCTAGAAACATACCTGGAGTCTCGAATAAGTGAGGATATATATCCCGCATCTCCCGCTCGGTCTCCTAAGTGGAATCCTCCACCGACTGCCCTCTCCACTGAACCTTCACTGAAGCTATATCCTTAGACCTCAATCGTCTGACCTGACGACCCAAAATAGCCACTGGCTCTACCTCATATGACATATCACCCTAGAGTTGAACCGTGCTAAAGTCCAAAACATGAGACGGGTCACCAACATACTTCCGGAGCATCGAAACATGGAACACCGGATGAATACTCGACAAGCTGGGAGGCAAGGCAAGTCTATAAGCCACATCCCCAATCCTTTGAAGCACCTCAAATGGCCCAATGAACGTGGAACTCAGCTTTCCCCTCTTCCCGAACCGCATAAAACCCTTCATGGGTGACACCTTCAGCAACACCTTATCCCCAACCATGAAAGACACATCTCGACCGTTCCGGTCCGCATACCTCTTCTGCCTAGACTGCAACGTGCGAAGCCGCTCCTAAATTAACTTCGCGTTACCCAACGCATCCTGAACCAAGTCTGTGCCCAATAGCCTAGCCTCGCCCGGCTCAAACCAACCAACCCGAGATCTGCACCTCCTACTATATAAAGCCTTATACGGAGCCATCTGGATACTCGACTGATAACTATTATTATATGCAAACTCCGCGAGTGGCAGAAACTGGTCCCATGAACCCCCAAAATAAATGACACAGGCACACAACATATCCTCCGAAATCTGAATAGTACGCTCTGACTGCCCGTTGGTCTGAGGATGAAACTCTGTGCTCAAGTCGATCTGAGTACCCAACTCTCTTTGTACGGCTCTCCAAAACTGAGATGTGAACTGAGTACCTATGTCAGAAATGATAGAAACTGGAATCACATGCAATCGGACAATCTCCCTGATATAAATCTCAGCTAGCCGCTTCGAAGAATAAGTAGTACCAACATGAATGAAGTGCGCGGACTTGGTCAGTCGATCCACAATAACCCATATAACATCAGACCTCATCAAAGTCCGTGGGAGCCCAACTACAAAGTCCATGGTGATTCGCTCCCACTTTCACTCTGGAATATCAATTCTCTAAAGCAATCCACCTGGTCTCTGGTGCTCATACTTGACCTGCTGACAGTTGAGACACCGAGCCACAAACTCAACAATATCTCTCTTCATCTGCCTCCACCAATAGTAATGTCTCAGATCCTGATACATCTTCGCGGCACCCGGATGGATGAAATACTGCGAACTTTGGACCTCAGCTAGAATCAAATCTCGGAGCCCATCCACATTGGGAACGCAAATCAGGCCCTGCGTCCTCATGAACCCATCATCATCAATAACCACATCCCTGGAATCACCGCGACGGACCCTGTCCTGAAGAACAAGCAAATGTAGATCATCATACTGGCGTGCTCTGACCTAATCATAAAGAGAAGACCTGGAGGCTACACAAGCCAATACCCGCGGAGGCTTTGATAGATCCAATCTCACCAACTGACCTGCTAAATCCTAAACATCAAGTGCTAAAGGTCGCTCTGCTACTGGAAGGTAGGCTAAACTCCCCAAACTCTCCGCTCTGTGACTCAGGGCATCAGCCACTTCATTGGACTTCCCCGGATGATATAAGATAGTGAGGTCATAATCCTTGAGAAGCTCCAACCACCTCCTCTGACGCAAATTCAGATCCTTCTGCTTAAGCAGATGCTTCAAACTACGGTGATCAGTGAAAATCTCACAATGCACTCCATAAAAATAATGACGCCAAATCTTCAAGGCGTGGACAATAGCTGCTAGCTCAAGATCGTGCACTAGATAATTCTTCTCGTGCCCCTTCAACTGTCTAGACGCGTATGCAATCACCCTATCGTCCTGCATCAAAACTGCTCCAAGGCCAACTCTCGAGGCATCACAGTAAACTGTATAAGAACCTGAACCCGTAGGAAAAATCAATATTAGAGTTGTAGTCAAAGCTGGCTTGAGCTTCTGAAAGCTCTCCTCACACTCCTCAGTCCACCTGAACTGAGCACCCTTCTGGGTCAGTCTGGTCATAGGTGCTGCAATAGATGAAAACCCTTCTATGAATCGATGATAGTACCCTGCCAAACCAAGGAAACTACGAATCTCAGTAGCTGAAGACGGTCTAGGCCAACTCTGCACCGCCTCTACCTTCTTCGGATCAACCTGAATACCCTCCCTAGACACCACGTTCCCCAAGAATGCTATTGAAGCAAGACAGAACTCACACTTTGAAATTTTGCATACAATCTCTTCTCTCTCAAGGTTTGAAGCACAACTCTCAAATTCTGCTCATGATCCTCCCGAGATCGGGGATATACCAAGATATCGTCAATAAACACGATGATGAAAGAATCTAGATAAGGCCGAAATACACTGTGCATCAAGTGCATAAAGGCTGTTGGGGCATTGGTCAGCCCGAATGACATAACCAAAAACTCATAATGACCATATCTAGTCCTGAAAGCAGTCTTCGGGATGTCTGGCCCCCGAATCTTCAACTGATGATAGCCGAAACGCAAGTCAATCTTAGAAAATACTCTGGCACCCTGCAATTGATCAAACAAGTCATCTATACAAGGCAAGGGATACCGGTTCTTCACCGTAACTCTGTTCAGCTGCCGATAATCAATACACATACTCATAGAACCATCCTTCTTCTTTACAAACAACACTGATGCACCCCAAGGTGGCACACTAGGCTGAATGAACCCCTTATCTAGGAGTTCCTGAAGTTGCTCCTTTAATAGGCTGAGTGCCTGGCACCAGGTCAATACCAAAATCAATATACCTGTCAGGTGGCATGCCTGGCAAGTATGCAGGAAACACGTCCGAAAAGTCACGGACCACAGGAACCAAATCAATAGCGGAAGTCTCACCACTGACATCCCTCACAAAATCCAGATACGATAAACACCCCCCTCTCAACCATACGCTGAGCCTTCAGGTAGGAAATCACCCTGCTAGGCACATAATCAGAAGAACCTCTCCACTCAACCATCGGACATCCCGGCATGGCTAAGGTCACGGTCTTAGCGTGATAATCAAGAACAGAATGACATGGAGATAACCAATCCATGCCCAATATCACATCAAAATCGACCATGCTGAGTAACAGTAGGTCCACTCGGGTCTCCAGACCCCCAATAGATATCACACACGACCGATACACACGGTCCACAACAACAGTATCACCCACCGGAGTCGACACATGAACAGATGTAACTAAAGACTCATGAGACATATCCATAAAATGGGAAAAATATGAAGAAACATAGGAATATGTAGAACCAGTGTCAAATAAAGCCAAAGCATCTCGGCAACAGACTGAGACAATACCTGCGATCAGTGTATCGGAGGCTATAGCATCTGGCCTGGCTGGAAAGGCATACATACGGGCCTGACCTCCACCTGCTCGACCTCCCCCTCTAGGGCGGCCTCTAGCTGACTGACTACCACCCCTGGCTGCTTGGGTGGGTGGTGAAGTAACTGGAGATGAAGTTGATGGCTGGCTCCTCAGCTGAGACGGACCTCCAAGAAGATGAGGACACTGCCTCCTCATATGCCCGAACTCTCCACACTCATAACAACTCCCTAGAGCTGGAGACTGGGACTAAAATGAACCCCTGGCACCAGAATGTCCACTAGGAGAACCATGCATAGAAGAACCCTGAACTGATGGTGCTCGAGCTGCACTCTGGGCTGGAAGGGCACCGAATGAAGAATGGCCTGGCTGAAAACCGAGGGGACCATGCCCCGAGGATGCACCACTATAGGGTTGGAGGCCTGACCGAGGAGGCCTGAATGAACAACCCCTGCCATGCTGAAACTGCCCCATGGAAGGAGCACCACTAGAACCACCCGATCCAAGAGGCCTCTTGGCCTCCCTCTCTACCAGCTCCTGGCGGCGAACCGACTCAATATCTCGAGCAATATCAACAACCTGCTTGAATGTAGCATCTGATACTCTCTCCCGGGTCATGAAAATGCAGAGCTGATAAGTAAGGCCATCTATAAACCCCTTAATCCTCTCCCTATCAGTAGGGACCAACTCAGTGGCATGACGAGCCAACTCCGAAAACCGCATCTCATACTGCGCCACTGATAGCTCCCCCTGACACAGCTGCTCAAAATGCCTGCGTTGCTCCTCTCTGTGAGACTGGGTACATACTTCTCCAAGAAGATAGTGGAGAACTGCTGCCAGGTAAGGGGTGTTGAACCAACAGGACTACGCCTCTCAAAAGACTCCCACCAAGTGAAGGCAGCACCATAGAACTTAAAAGTAGCAAATGAGACCTCACTGGTCTTCAAAATCCCAGCAGTACGCAACATCCTCTGGAACTTATCTAGAAAACCCTGGGCATCCTCGCCCTCGACACCACTAAATGTCGGAGGCTGTAGTCTACTAAACCTCTCCAGCCTACGCTACTCATCATCTGGCATATCTGGGACCACGAAGTCCTGAACTGGAGCAACCGACTGGGCTGGAACCACCCTCGGCATCTGCTGGCCCTGAGTAGCCTGCTCAGGTGTCCGAGCAGCTGGATTCTGACTGCCTCCCCCGGCCTGAGAAGTAGCGGTAACTGCCTGATCAAGGGTGGTACACACCGTCAAGATCTGAGCCAAGGTCTCCTGAAGACCCGGAATAACAATAGCACTACCGGTGCCTGAGCCTGTCCCGCTGGAGCATCTGCGGCGAGAACCTGATCCTGAATAGTAGGGGGATCAACTGATACTGCCCTGGCTGCCGCACAGGCTAGACCCTATCTCTACCACGGCCTCGACCCCTCGCTGGTCTAGCTGGTGGTTGATCGCCCTGATCGGTAGCGCGAGTCCTCACCATCTGTGAGAGAATGAAACAACAGAAGTTTAGACTTCTAGAACCAATCAAATGGCACGACATATTTCAAGAAAGATGAGATTGTTCCTAAGGGTTTTGTAGCCTCTCGAAGATAAGTACAGACGTCTCCATACCGATCCGCAAGACTCTACTAAACATGCTCATGACCGGTGAGTCCTATGCAACCTAGGCTCTGATACCAACTTGTCACGACCCCAAATCCTACGCCGGTCGTGATGGCGCCTATCATGGAACTAGGCTAGCCAACCATTTCAGATTATCAATATATCCCATAATTTCCCCAAAATTTAGCAGATTTTAAAAATATCAGAAAGAGATAAAACAAATACACACTTCCCCAAACCTGGAGTCAACTGTCATGAGCATCTAAGATTGAAAATACAATGCACAACAGTGACTTGCTACAATAAAATTCTGAGGTACAAAAGACCAAAAGAAACTATAATCTGAGGGAAGGAAAGGAGGTGAGCTGGGGACGCTGAGCAACTACCTCAATCCTCGAACAACTCCAAGCTCGTCCAAAAATCAACTAGTGGGGTGGTCCGGTACCTGGATCTGCACACAGAGGTGCAGGGAGTAACGTGAGTACGCCAACTCAGTAAGTAATCAATGTAACTATAAACTTGAGTGTAGTGACGAGCCATTTAAATCATGTAAATCCATATAATGAATAACATTGGAAATGAATAAATCAAGTCAGAGATCTACAATTCCGAATATTTCATAAAACTCCGATTTCCACTTAAAATCTCGTATGAAAACGTTTGTCCAACATTTATTATCAGAGGCTCAGTGTAAAGAAGAGTGAAAAACAACATTTTCATAAAATATAAGTCCCTTGGGCACAGTATCACTCACAATAAATCCTCTCGGGCAAGCCTCTCAGTCATTCGTGACTCCACTATCAGTATCTCATGCTCTCACTTAACACTCGTACTCAGTAAGTACCATGAACATACACAACTATTGCGGCGGGCAGCCTGCTCCATTACATTTATACATACATATATATTTATACTGCTGCGGCGTGCAGTCCATCCCATATATAACATATATTGTTGCGGCGTATAGTCCGATCCATATAATAGTCGATTGCACTCACTGAGGGTGTACAGACTCTTGGAGGGGCTCCTTCAGCCTAAGCATTATATCTGTTGTGGCGTGCAGCCCGATCCAATATGTATATTGTTGCGACGTGCACCCCGATCCATATATAACATATATTGCTGCGGCGTGCATCCCGATCCATATATATATAATCTATATTGTTGCGGCGTTGTCATGACCCAAACTGATGGGCCGCGACGGGCACCCGCTACCTTACTCGACCGAGTACCTACGTAACATATCTTTCTTCTTACATTATCGTATACACGTGACATACGGTCCTAATAGACCAACATAATCATTTACAAACTCAAAACATAGGCCGATAAGGCCGTACAATCTTTCACGTACACGACATATGTCTACAAGCCTCTAAGAGTACATAAATGTCGTTAAGGTCGAGACAAAGTCCCTCCATACCAAACAATACACGTCTAAATCATACTAACCAAGCAAGCGACTCCGAAGCAAATGGAGCGCACCAACATTTTCCACTGAGCTGATAGCCTACTTGGAGGGCTCTCGACCTATCTATTGGGACCTGTGGGCATGAAACACAACGTCCCCAGGCAAAAGGGACGTCAGTACGAATAATGTACCAAGTATGTAAGGCACATAAATAAGTACATAAGAGATATGGAAGAAATATAGAGTACATGGCTCAACCTGTAAGCCTGAATAACTTTGTAAATCATAAATTACTTTAGCGTCATGCATATGCGTATGAATGTCATGCCGTGCATAGGTACATGTTTCAGAACATCATCAGCCTCTGAGGGTATCGCATCATATCATATCGTCCACTACAGGCAAAATCATCATCGTATACCAGCTGATCAGGTGGTGGTGCGTATATAACACCATAACCTTTCACATATCCCATATACATACATATATATATAAATATATATATATATATACACACACACATATATACGCGTATATAATGTCGTTTGAATATACATACATATATACGCGTATATAATGCCGTTTGAACCATATTTCAACCACTGGGGGCAACATCATCATCATATACCAGCTGATCAAGTGGTGGTGCGTATATAATGTCGTAACCTTTTCCCATATCCCATATACATATATTTACATATATACGCGTATATAACGCCATCTAGTCATGGGTCAATATGCATATGTAAATGCATGAAATGTATATGAAATATGTCAATAAAATCTCTCCGTACATCATAAGGCCATTATGTCTCTTATTAATAGCATGAAATCAACTTTACCAACATACATATTTTCGGGACCCATAAACGGAAGATAATAATAATTCTCATGGGGAATCAAGAATATAGACACCCCTACTATTTCTATGAATAGAGTAATTTATAGAAATTATGTATTTGCTCGTTTCTTCAGTATAATTTGGACCATGCCAAGAGAAAGAAGGGATAGCCTTAACATACATGAGCCGATTCTCTTGATAATCCCTCTAACACACGTCAATTGCATCAACACGGAACAAGTCGTATGAAGAGCTCAACGCAATCACGTTGCTCAAAGATTTGGCCGAAACATTTCCATCCCCAGATGTCGTTTCTAATGTGATTTGGATAGAAGCTCTTGAATAACTTTTCTATTCCTATTGATGAAGATTCTTATAAATATCACGTTATTATTAGTAAAGAGGCCAAAATGGCTTAGCCTAGTTTCCAATCCAAGAATTTGTACTTGTTAGAGATGAAAATGTTAGGCGTAGTCTTTCAAGACATGAAGTGTTGTCTTTTAAGTATAAATGTTGCCACCTAATACATATGAATCATGAGTAATTTTTTTTTGTATTGGCTGCCAAGTTATGCACTTTTATCATTATCTAAAGGTTATTAATTATTCAATCACTAATTAGTAATTTACTTGTTAATTCCCCCATTAACCAATAATTCACATAATTAAGAATTATCTCAAATTACTTATAATATTACTCACTTTAAACACACCTTATACACCTTACTATCATGGTCATGGGGTACCTTATATGGTACTAGTCCATAAATATCGGGTATTAACGCTCGGCCCGTATTTTATCCCAACATGCCAAACTTGGACGAAAATTCATTTTCTTTGACTTGCTTCCCCTCTCACCTTCACTAATTTACTCATTACTTTCTTGAAATAGCATAATCCTTATAATATCCGAATAATCTCTTCCTTGGACTGATGTCAATTACCTTACGACAAGTTCAACGTACAATACTACAAGGTGCAACATCGTCGTAATTTAATACTGCAGGACGTAACATCATCGAAATATTGCGCGGTGTAACATCATTCCCCTCTTCGGAATATTCGTCCTCGAATGTTGACTGATGCTCTTATCATTTTCAGAATACCTTAATACTCTCCTTGTCATTTAGGCAGTTGTTCCGTGAAGAAATCCAAAGTCTAAGGTATTCCCCCTTTAGCCTTATTTCTCATATCACGACTTGTGGTTGAAATATTTCTAATCTCGTAACTGTTGCTACCTCCTGTAATGCAGCCTGTATGATTCTGGCTTTGTAAGTGCGCTTATGCGACTCATCTTTCCTTTTCCCTTTAGCTTTCAATCTATAGGCCTCACTTTGTAAACATATACAGATCTTGAAAAGATGTCCCTTTGGTACTTTTTTTTGGACTTACGAATATTTTTATATCTTATTTCATAGATCCGCTTATCCATTCTTATGACTTTATCGTTACTAAGGTCTGCCACCAATTCCAGGTTACTTTCGTAGCTTATCCTTAAGACTGATGGTCTAATCTCATCTCATATTGTTGAACTTTTATCCATATATTGTTGATTCATCTTAATATTGATTCATTATCCACCACTGATAACTTGATCTTTTATGTAACACCGCTGCTAGGGCTCATGTCTCATCGGGGATATCTGGAGTAGTTAGATTGATCCACCAAGGGGTGATACTATACTCCCATAACCGTACGTTATAGCATCCCAATGTGACTTACCTTATATGGGTAGTTTAATCTTGTCCAATTCGTGAAATCCTTTTCTTTTCTTCGTCAGACCATTACTCAATCGAAGGCCCAAACGTCGTCCTTTATTTATCACAATCACACCCTCATTCTACTACCAGGGCATCATTCCATCTCTTCTAAATGCTATTAGTCTTAGACTCCTTTGATTTCATTCATGCTACAATGAGCTTTGTATAACTTAGAGAAACCATCTACTCTTCTTGTTTTCATGGGCTTAATCCTGAGGGCTTATCCATTTTCGTTACCTTCTCACTCGCCCTTTCTTATCCTTACTCCTGTCTTCTAGAAACTTGTCGTTTCACCATACAATAGCTTGCGACCTACATATATCTATTTATATTACTTGCAACCTTTCAACTTGGTTGCATCATAGATTTTCTTATGTCGTTCTGGAACATCAAACAAGACATCACATCGTCTCTAACTTTTCTTTACTCTCTTAATCAGGCTTCTCGATACCTAGATCATAGGCTGGAAGATATGCTACTGACGATGCCGCTATTATTCCTAGATATTGAATCCCCGCACTTCTAGACTTTTATCCTAAGTAAGGACTATTCACAACCTTCTGTATTTGAGTATCTCGTACTTTATCCACCTTTACCTTACTTATCTTAAAATCTTGCATTGTATCTTATATCTCTTTAATGACCTCCCTTCCACATAGGTATAGTTCACGTTCACAACTTGGAGCTCTATTATAATACTTACACCTCTGGACATACACAATTTTGTGGGAGCTTCATACTGACTTGTTATAAGGCTAGTAATTCCTCTAACTGGCTTTATCATTAAGCGATTATAGATTATGGTTGTTGTAATATCTCCCTTGTACCTTTGATATTAAGAGTAGTTCTTCAATATTCCCAATCACGATTTCTATAATTTCTGGGTCCAATAACTGAATTCCTGATTTACTTCGTTGATGTAACTCTTTAGTTTCCTTCTTCTTCTGATCGGCCTTTATGTCAGCTTAAATTATCTCCCGCTCTGGGGTTCATGGTATTAGTTATTTTGTTTAGCCGTTTATGGGCACTGAGGAATATGCATGATACAATCTTTTAAAAATTTAATCATTCATTTATGACCTGGGCTCAATTCTTTCTTTTAACGTACACCAGAATCTTCTACGGCTGTATATGATGCAGGTATAAAACTCCAAACTCTTAAGCGCGTTCATAACATAACCAACTCTGGATCATTGATCGAATGATTCTTTCGTTCCTTCTCAGCTTTCTTTAAACATAAGACATTACCTTTCCTAGTCTTTCTTCCCCCTTGTTGGGTGCATACTTAGCTTATCTTAGATCTTACGCATGCCGGAATTTTCGTACAACTCATACGATCTTCGAATGTTTCTTCTTATTTTAGGTCTCGTTTACTAGACACGGTAGGTTCCTCTTTTCTTTGGAGTGCTTAAAATGTTGTTGTAAGACAGTTGTTACACCACCCTTTCCTTTTTAGGTCGTTGTGCTTAGGTTGAACCTCCTTCCTTATTTCCTCATCTAGTCTTTCATTGTAGTACTTAGGGAGAACCCTTAACTCTCGTAAAGCTATGGGCTTATTACGGACCTTTTTGATGTCCTTACTTGCCTATAATCATCTGTAGTTGCTTATTTCCATGCCCTTGTGATTGTATGGTTGCTTCTAAACTGATATTTTGACTATCTTCCCAGTAGCACTTTCTTTTATCCCCGTAACACTCATACGGTATCTTTAACTACCCCGACTCCTATTTGAATATATATATATATATATCTTTGAGTATTATAATGATATTCTTCGAGGCTGAATTCTCCATGTTGGGTTCTACTATGTTTATCTTACATGATCTGATGACTCGTCTGTAACCTCTTGTTTAGCCATAACTGGGATCTTCCTGACCAATTACTAACTACTCACTGGCCCATTCTCATATCAATATTCCTCGTAATCTTTCTTAGGTTATTTCCTTCGTCTTAAATTATGTCTCGCACTAGCTCCTTATTTATTAATAACAGCTCGGGTAGGAACCTTTACTTCCTCTCCTTGACGTCGTGCTTGCACAATATTCTTGAATCGTAGTATATCTGTAATATTTGGACAAGTTCCATCTCATTCATCTTCATTTACCTCATTCTTCCTTTACCATTCCATAGTCACTAGAACCACTTAATTCTGACTTAATGCCACATTATTCCATATTCCCCCCTTTAGGGGTGTACTAAGACTTGAAGCTATGACGACCTGCCCATAGATGTTTTTCCTCTTCATCTTTGGCGTCCTTTCACATCACCAATGACCCTTACTCTCCTTGCGGTAATCCTTCTATACTAAGGATAAGGAAATTCCCTTACTCGCGAGGGTGACACTTAGTGTAAATGGCTCATACGATCCCTTAAGCTTAACTTTTGCTCACAATGCTTGCTTTAGAGAAGCGTCTTCCAGAAACCATTCTCTGATTTTCTCCTGAATCTTCTTCTGTTGTCCATTCTACTACCGCTGGAACGAAATCTGAAATTCTCATGAGGTCGAGTATTATCAATCGCTCAGTCCCTAATTCATGTTTAATTTATCTTGTTCACCAATCCATACTGGTTTCTATTACTCTGGGGTCTAACTTTTTCCTTCTGTTAATCATGTTAGAGTCGCGAATTTATTTCTCGAAATGAGGATATGACTTTATGGCCTATAATCTTTTGTCATTTCAAGGCATGTCACCTCTCGTCTTTTCCTTCATTTGACTGTAGACTCTGTAATACTGTCATCCATTTCATTCATTCTTTTATCTACCGTTGTCATCCATGTATCACATCTTACTCATAATGCTTCATTAACTCTCTTCTTATTTCCTGCTTACATTTCCGTCTATCACTTGATTCTGAAAACTTCAACAAGATATTCTTTTGCTTTTAGCTCCCTTTTGCCCCATCTATTGGCTCTTCGGGTTGCCTAACATTGTTTCTCTACTAGGGACGAGAGCCATACTAAGATAATACTTATCCCTTCCAGGATTCCAGTGCCTATCTTTGAAGTACCCATATCTAGTTGTACTATTTTAGAATGCACCATATGGGTGTCTCACAAGGAGATCTATTAACACATTTTCAATACCCTTCGGAAATGTCAACTAATGCAAGCAATCCATTCACCAATTTGGGTTACCCTAACCCCATCCGGATCTTGATATCCCGTCCTTCTCTTAACTATACCTATTAGCCCTCATAGGGCATAATTGAAATGGGTGTGACCAATTGTATATACCTCTGTTATTGTTGAATATAACTCAAAAAGCTTATATTCCTCTACCTGAATTAAAAATATTGTTAACCTTCATTAACTGGGCGCCTCGTACTCTTCTTCATCTTGCTTCTTTTTCTTGTTGAAACTTGTACTTACCTTCTTAATCTCTCATTGTCCTTCACCATAAATATGGATAGGCGTTCTTGCCTTAATGCTTCTTATCAGGAAGCTTACACCCTTCAGTACACCCATGTTCTGCTAAAAACCTCACATTTACTTATCGTAGGCATCATACAAAAATTCAATTCCTCTGACTCAGCTTTTTCTCAACTATCTCTCTTTCCAACCTTCTTTCCGGATATAGGTATCGTCTTATTACGAATAGAATAGAATTTCGAAATTTGAATTCTTATAAGTGAGCTCTACCACATGATCTAGAGTAAGAATAAAGAGTGACAATCCTAAATTCCCTGTAGCTTCCTGCTTATAAGTGTGGTGCACGACACACCCATAAACAAGACTCTACTAGACACGGCTTGCAGACTCCCTAGGAGAGAACTGCTTTGATACCACTTTGTCACGACCCAAACCGATGGGCCGCGACGGGCACCTGATACCTTACTCGACTGATTACCTACGTAACGTATCTTTCTTCTTACATTATCATATACACGTGACATACGAGCCTAATAGGCCAACATAATCATTTACAAACTTAAAACATAGGCCGATAAGGCCGTACAATCTTTCACGTACACGACATATGTGTACAAACCTCTAAGAGTACATAAATGTCGTAAAGTTTGGGATAAATTCCCGCCATACCAAACAATACACGTCTAAATCATACTAACCAAACAAGCGACTCCGAAGCAAATGGAGCGCACCAACATCTTCCACTGAGCTGATAGCCTACTTGGAGGGCTCTCGACCTATCTATCGGGACCTGCGGGAATGAAACACAGCGTCCCCAGGCAAAAGGGACGTCAGTACGAATAATGTACCGAGTATGTAAGGCACATAAATAAGTACATAAGAGACATGGAAGAAATATAGAGTACATGACTCAAACTGTAAGCCTGAATAACTTTGTAAATCATAAATTACTTTTAGCATCATGCATATGCGTATGAATGTCATATCGTGCATAGGTACATGTTTCATAACATCATCAGCCTCTGAGGGCATCCCATCATATCATATCGGCCACTGTGGGCAAAATCATCATCGTATACCAGCTGATCAGGTGGTGGTGCGTATATAACGCCATAACCTTTCCCATATCCCATATACATATA
>MDKJ01360054.1:0-19238 GCA_005239525.1 Nicotiana knightiana | reverse complement strand
ATGGAATGGAGCTGCATTTTTCTCTACTGAAATTTTTATGGCATTTACTAAAGGTGGGAGTTCTGATTTTTTCTGAGTGTTTTCTTGTGTATGATCAATCAGAGTTTCAGTTTGATCAAACACTGCGCTTCTGTTCTGCTCTCTTTGTCCCATGTTCAAACTATCATGTTCCTGTCAAATGTTTTAGTTAACATAAATTAAGCTTATAGAATAACAAGATGGATGCCCTAACCCTTTTCAAGTAAAGATTGATAATGAAAAAAAAATGAAAAGGGGACGGGGGGACGACATGGAATGAAAATATTCTGCTTAAAAAGAAAAGACAAGAACAAACCAAAGAAACTAACAGCTGTTTAGTTACAATAGTTTGCTTACGATGTTTAGCGAGGAAACAACTTGATAAAAAGATGTTAATCTGAAACCATATGGGCGTGTTTTCTATGAAGGAAAAACGGTTTCCAATTTTGTAAAAAATTGACGTTCTCATATAGTTCTGTTGAAATAAATTCAAATTCTAGAGAGCGTTGGATAATAAAAAACACAATTTCTTCTCGAATATATTTTCCTCTCTTTCGTACCCAAACGCATAAAAAAATGGAGAATTAAAAGAGAGAAAATGGTAATCGACCAGTTGCTCAGGAATGGCTCTTCTTGCTATGGATGGACTGACAAAAGTTGATCCAAAACCCTGTTAAAACAAAATACGAATAAGCATAAAGAAAGTACATATAGTCTGCATGCATGCAATTGTAAAACATGAATCTATGAAAAAGTTTGCATGAATATTCTGTAACTTTATTAGACAGTTTCAACTTATTTTCCACATTTTTATTATTTTTTACATTTAGCAAAACCACGCAAGAATGAACTCCTCGTACCCCCTTCCCCGAAAAATTACAATGTATATACAAGGCATAATCTGTTTTTTACCTTTATATATTAAATTTTAAATTCTCTTAACACGACCCAAAAGTGTAGCTTAATGGTCAGGGGTTCAAATCATTTGTAAGGTTATAGGTTCAATCCCACTAGCTATAATGATTTTTAATATTTTTCTTTCTAAACCCCATTCACGGAGATCCTGCTCCGCCACTACTCATACCTGAAAAATAATGATCTCTTTTTGGAAAGAATAAAGTACTTACATTTTTTGGCAAGGGAGAGGCTACTTGTAGAAACATGCTGATATGATTCGTTCGTTTTCTGTATAGAAAAAATACCAAAATGAAAAGATGAATGATTTGGGATGCAGAAACCTTAGTGTATTTATAATTACCTGCAGGGAGGGGATCTATTATTGATATTTCCTATTCAAATAAGAAGGAACACATGTATCATGCTAAATTAAATTGTGTTGCCCCATCAAGATCATAATGTGCACTGCATATAGTATTATAATGTGAATATTATTGTACTTATTTCCCTTTCTTTAAATAGTCCGTGGATCTCATTTATTATTACATCTTATGGTTGGGACAAAATATAGAGTAAGAAGTTAGAGCTAGGCTCATACATAAAAAGATTGAGTTGTCACAATGACCAATTGTCCTAATACTTCAATCAATCCTTTATTTTTTAAAAATTCTTCTACAACCAAACGATCCCTTTCCTTCTAAAACCCCAAAGTATATCTTAGTGTATTTATAATTACCTGCAGGGAGTGGATCTATTATTGATATATAACCTTTTCAAAGAATAAGGAACACATGTATCATGCTAAATTAAATTATGTTATCTGAATAAACTGTACACGTATGTCATCATCCTAAAGTTAGGCATGCAACCCCAACTAAATCTTAACATTCGGAAAGCTTAACTATTTAGTGTCCTGTAGCTAATTGTTTGGTTTTTTCAAGCAGAAAAGTTTTTGCTAGCTACTCCGCTCTACTTATTGTCATTTTTTTTCCTTCTCAAGACTTTATTTGAGTAATTTTTGAAGTTAAATTGGATTAGATTAATTTAATATTTTAATGTTAAAATTTAAATATTCAAAATATATACAAAGAGTACTGTAATTTGCAACTCTTCGGATCATATCAATATGATTTAAAAATATGCATTGAAAAAGTTGGTTAGAGCTCATGTTAGTTAAATCTTAAAAAGCGAAAAGTGATAAATATTTTGAGATGAAGCGAATAGTACTCTATTCCCTCCGGTTCAAAAAGAGTGTTCATTTAGTTTTTTTTTTTGGTTAAAAAAGAATGTACACTTACCAAATCAAGAAAGAATTAATCTTATTTTTGTAGATTTGCCCTTATTAAGTGTCAAGTGACCAAATCTCAATACATATTTAATTAGGGATAATTCAGTCAAATTGCATATTTATATCTAAAAGTTAGTATTTTCTTAAGGGATATGTAAATGATTAAGACACTCTTTTTGAACCAGAGGGAGTAATACATAATTCCGCAAATCTAAGCTAATTAAGTAAATACGATTGACTCTTAACTAAAAGTTGTAAACTGACATTAGTTTCAGTCATAAAAATACCAATGGATCTCAATTAACGTAATGAAATTGATGACTCTTATGTAATATTAGATTACTTTCACATATACAATCGCCTTAAAAGGAAACTATCTAGTATATCCAAAGCATTAGTTGAATGAAATAATACCTTTTTTCTTTTTTTTTTTGATCAATTTGATTCAAGTATGCGTGAAGCTCTTTAGGTAAAGTTGATTTACTAAATTATCCGAATGACCAAATTGCCTTCCACCTAAAAGTTAAATTACTTGCCATTCAATATTTTATTTGAAATATTACCATGTCAGTTTTGGTAGATTACACAAAATAAAGTTGGCTATTCAATTGGCTTCCAATTAAATGATACATTATGACTATATGAAACTGTCACGATCCCAAATCTTAACCGGCCGTGATGACGCCTATCGTGGAACTAGGCTAGCCGACTACCGCGTGCTCACAATTTTCTTTGAAAATCTCATTTAAGTTTCAAGCAATTCATAACAATATACAAAAAGATTCTTAATATAATAGGCAAATTTTATATACAGTATTGTCATCCCCAAAACCCGGAGCCAACATGTCATGAGCATCTAGTGAAATAAGCCAAAATAAAGTATTAAGATACAAAACTCCGAATCAAGATAAATACAACAGGATGGGAAAGCAGAGATGCTGCGAACGCTGAACAACTACCTTTATATCCCCACAATCCGGCTCCGCTGCTATATATGTATAAAGCTAATGCTCGATATCTGCTCCTGAATCTGCACACAGAGGTGCATGGAGAAATGTGAGTACGCCAAGTCAGTAGTAATGGAGATAAATCAAGTCTAAGTAGCAAGGAATCACATCAAAATCAATGTTATCATGTCACAATATACACAACCTTACTTTCCGATAGTATACCTATGTATACTATGCACATTTTTAACAACTTTAAAACAAAGATTTGGTATGCAAAATGAATGTAGTAAAATCATAAGTAGCCCCTCAAGCAAAAACATATTTCATAATCAGCCCTCGGGCATGCCTCACAATCCCTCAGCACCTCACAATCACTCAGCACCTCACAGTCACTCATGCCTCCCAATCACTCAATCACTCGCACTCGGTGCGCCCACTGGGGGTGTGTACAGACTCCGGAAGGGCTCCTTCAGCCCAAGCGCTAATATCACTCAGCACCTCACCATCACTCTTGGCCCTCGGCCACACTCGGTGGAACCACTCGAAAAGCCCCTCGGGCGAAGTAGTAGAACGGGGTACTCGACCCGAAAACATCATTTTAATGGTCATGTAGTGTAAATCAGGCTGAGTTTCAACTAAAACAGTATGCACAATGATGCTGAGTAAAACCATCAACAGGTAGTGAGGAAAACAGCAGTAAAACACCCTTAAAGGGTCTAAACAGATCGGCACGAGGCCCCAAACACGGCTTATAGCCCAAATATTTCACAAATCTTTAAAACATAATTTAACATAAGATTTTGAGTAAATATGCAACTCATTAGTCTCTGCGGAGAGGACCTAGTCCAATCCAAAAATCAGTATGCGTCACATATTCGTCATCCGACATGTGCGCCATTCCAAATTCAGTGAGAAATAATGCAGTCCGGGGTTCCATAACCTCGGGACAAGATTTAAGACCATTACTTACCTCTACCGGGCCGCGACACTAGTCCGCTATTCCTTTGCCCCTCAAATTAGCTCCCGATTGCTCCGAATCTAGCCAAAAACCAGTTAACATCATCAATATATACTCAAGGAACACAACCTAATCGAAAATTATCAATTTAGACAAACATCTCGAAATTCGGCCAAACCCGAGCCCACATCTCGGAATCTGATAACTTTTTACATCACTGGAAACCTCGTCCTCCCACAATTCTACACATACCAAGAACACTAAAATCGGACCACAATTGCCATTCCAAAATCTCAAAAGAAATCTCAATTCTTTCCTCCCATTTTCCCAACTTTTTCCTACCCAAATCCTTAAATTTTCAAGCCTAATCTTAATAAAATAGCATAGGAACGGGATTAACAATCAAAGAACTTACCTTTGCTGAAGAACCTTGAAAATCTCTCCCAAAACCACCTTCAATGGACTCCTCCCGCATGCAAATTGATGTAAACTTAATGAATTTCGCGGAGGGGTCCTTTTATACTTTTCTACAACTGGCCGCACCTGCAGACCCGCACCTGCGGTCCTAGGGTGCGCACCTGCGATAACTAACTTAACGGCCAAAACTCGCGCCTGCGACCATCCTTCCGCACTTGTGACATCGCAGGTGCGACAAACTCCTCGCACCTGCGGACCTCTCCTACACAGTCAGAACTTCGCACCTGCGACCTCACCTTCCGCTCCTGCATAATCGCACCTGCGACTCCCCTTACGCTCCTGCATAATCGCACATGCGAATCCCCTTCCGCAGGTGCGAAAACACCAGCAAACCAGCACAGCAGATTTTCCAAATATCACTCTAACTCTCCGTCAACAATCCGAAATCAATCCCGAGCCCCTCGGGGCCCCAACCAAACATACCAACATATCCCATAATATCATTCAAACTTAGTAGAGCCTTCAGAACACCAAAAATAACACAAAAATACCAAATTAACATCAAATTCAAGCCTAAGAATTTTGAAACTTCTAAATTTCGTCAGCTATTCTGAAACCAACCAAAACACCTCCGATTAACCTGAAATTTTGCAGACATATCCAAAATGACATTACGAGACTGTTCCAACTTCCGGAATTCCATTCCGACCTTGATAGCCTATTTGCCACTGCCGACCAGAAATCGCCAAAAATTAACTTTCGCCAATTCAAGCCTAATTCTACACTGGGCATCACAAAAATATTCCGAACACACTCCTAAGTCCCAAATCACCTAACGAAGCTACTCGAGCCATAAAATCCGTATTCCGAGATCGTTTACCAATAAGTCAACTCTCAATTGACTTTCTCAACTATTAGGCTACTTTAAAAGGCTAAATGCCTAAACTCTCGTTATAACTACTCTGGAACAAAACCAACTGATCCAATAAATCAAAAATAAGATAGCGATACATAACAAATGTAGAAATAGGGGGAATGGGGTAAATCTCACGGAACGACCGGTCAGGTCGTTACAGAAACGTGTGAATTGAGAAATGAATTTGGTCAATTAAATTGAGATCAACGAGTACATGGAAATATGACCTTTCATTTGTCTCAGGTGACTTGTTAGAAAAATATAAGAATGAAATTTATTACATTTCTTATACAGTTCAGCTTCCTAGGGTTGAGCGTGTGCTATTCTTTTTTACCATAAAAAAATTTGTCGCACGGCAAACCCGAAAGGGTTAGTTGTGAGTGCATAGATATACATGCTTTCTTGACCTTAAAGAGAAGGGGAATCTATTGGTTATGACAACATTGTTGCATTACCTATTGGAGGGAAATCAGGAGACGATATGAGGAGGAGTTTAAGATCACATTTGAGTATTAAAATTATCATGTTAGAGATTAGTAAGGTGTTTGGATCAAGCACATATTTAAGAGCAATCAACCATAAAAGGCGCCCAAGAATGTGAAAATCCTGGTTATCCGGTATGCCTAACTTGACTCATAACTTTTTAGATTTCTATATTATTATGGGTTTAATTTTATCCAAGGTTAAACTCTCCTAGACTCAATTAACTTGCACTAAGACAATTATTTGTTCTTAAATTAATTATTTTATTTTCTAAATTTGTCCCTATAGAGTGTTCATGACTACCAAGGCACAAAAACCTGTCGCAAAGAAGTCGACATTAGAGAGCCATCTCAGGAGAAGAGGAGAGATGTCATCATGAACGGGAAAAGAAGTCCAAGGGTGGAAGAAGATTTTATTCATTAATTACTCAAACTTGGAATATAAAATTTAATTGGTTTAATTCGTCAAAACATGGAGTCTCTTAAGTGGTACAAGCAGGAACAAGCATTTGATTCACGTTGCATATTTATTAATCAGCAGAATATCCGTATGTTTTTGAAAATATTCCTAATTACATTCAACTACATGACCATGTGGATAATACTTAATCACAAATTTATAACTTCGAAAATAACTAATTCATTTCTTCAATATTTATGTATAAAATGTATATTAAATATTAATGTTGGAAGTATAAAACAATTCTAATTAGGTTTTTATAAGATTTGTTATACTGTACTATATGTTTCTAAATACTTCGAATTTTTTATATTAGTCTTTTGAAGTTATCATACATGTATATCACCATAAAGATATATAGGCATCCAAACAACTCTAAATTGGCTCACTTTGTTTGCAATGAAATCTCTGCTGCAAAAAAGTTTGCAGATATAATTCCATGTTGTCATACCTAAGATCATCACTGTTAAAAGAAACATAGAGGAAAGCATTATAATTGCAGATTTGATAGGCCAGTTTAATTTTCCTTTTTGTTATTGCCTATAAGTATTAAACAATACATTATTGTTCATACACATTTTTATTCTTAATTTCTTTTCCCACTCTTGGGACTAAGTGATGTTGGTTTCATATGCATATGTAATCCCAAGACTAAGATGATTATATTGGATACTTGGCGTTCAAATCATATATATGCTTACATTTTACTTAAAATTATTTATAAGAAAGTATTAGATGAAATATGATTATATCACATGATTGTATATATCTAATAAATAACATAAAATTAATCTCATTCATCGTATCCAGATGCAAATATATGATTTAAATTCTATTGGTTTAACATTCAAGATTTTTAGTTTAAATCTTTTATATTTTTAAAATTATGAGTTCATTTATACTATTCTTAATTATTACTGCTTCAGAAACGGTTTTCGTCTTTTCTTTGTTTCTTCTTTCATGGTAGTTAAATTTTGGTAGAATATGTTTGTATTATTTATTTCACTCGGTAACTCTATAAAAGTGCATAACAAATAAGTTTTTGGTAAATTATTATTCTTTGCCTAGATGACCTAATCATTTTAGTAGAATAATTCACTATTTCTTATTTTTTAAGTAATTTTCTCGCTCTTTTGGCTCCTTTGTTCGGTTGCATATTTCACTTGAAAGTTTAAAAGCATTATTTTTTTTGTCTTTTTCTTTTTCGAGAATTCATATACAAAATAGTTAATGATTCATTTTGATTAGTGACTAAGCTACCCAATTTAGAATGTATTATACCACTTATTAATTGGTCTATTTTAACCCCTTTTTTGTTACTATGCAAGTTTAGTAATAGATAAAGTATTAGGCTACATGATGTGTAATGGATGTCAGATGTGACACATGATTATTGTGGTATATTTATCCAATTATATAATTCAATTTTTTTGTCAAACTTACGAATGAAAGGAGTCATAATCTTGAATCAGACAAAGGGTTCTTGCACATGCAACAATGATATAAAAGAAAATTGCTATTAAGTATTTTTATCACAAATAACTATAATTTTTTCTTTTTTGCAGCTTTACACCATGAAAATTGATTATGATATACTAACCATCCTAAAGAAAACTTATTTTGATTGAATTTCTATACACCTTTTACAAATTACAATTTTCATTCGTCAATAGCTTCTTGATATGTATGCAACTATAAAAGTAAAAAAGACAACAATTTTTTAAAGACAAAACAAAAACTTCAAGATATGAAGTATCTGCAACTATAGATGGCGTTGCTCATATCCAAATGTAAATTACATATTGTCAAACTATAATAAAAAAGCAAGAAAATTATCAAGTTGAATATTTGGTATGACAATCATATTTACGTAACTAATATTAGTTGTTTAAATGATATCTAATCCTCTTACATTTCACAACTAATTAAGTCAGAGATTACGTTTCCTTATCGCACACATATTTTTATATTATTTGTATTATTTTGCCGATTAGATTGGGATACACGTGCAACGTACGTGTCCAGAAACTAGTTATATAAAAGTGGGAACCTCAAAAATTAAAAATTGAATTACTAAAATGTCTTTTTAAATAATTTAAAAATTCTAATATATTTTTTTAAAAGTCCTGAAAACGGCCCCCAACCAACCCGTCGTACTCTTTCATTAAAGAGACACAACTATTTCATTACATATATTCTTTTAAAATCAGATTGATTTGATTTTCAACTTGTTGCATGCCTTCGTACCTTCTTCCAAAAGGGTCATGAATTTCATTTTGGATTCAAGTTTTTCTCCAAACCATTTTACATTTTCTGGACTTTTAAGCAATTTTGTTTCCTAACAATGCAGTTGCATGTGTTATCATATGAGTTTTCGGAATTCAGTAATTTTTACATACACCATGTATTTTTACTAAAAGATTCACTAAATATTTACTTGCGAAACTCAATTATTATTGTAAATTAATTTGAGATTACGATAGAAACTCATAAATTTTAAATTTTGAATATCCACGTCTGTATGTTATATGTGCTTGTTGACGGCAAACTCCACTACCACTAGTTCAGTAAATTGAAAAATATCCAACCACCAATTAAGGATATTAACTATAGTGATGATGACATACTTGTTCATCCAATGCCCTTCTTCTAGAGGTGTGCAACCTAGCTACTTTGACTATTAATTAAATTTGGGCATTACTATGTTAAATGCGATCTGTGCTTCTTGTTGATTGTTCCTCATTTCGTTATTTCTCAAATTTATACTATGTTATGTGATCCAAATGCTAATCATATTCACTAATTAAAAAAGGGTGCATTTATGTTGGTTCTAACTTTCCAATAGTGAGATGAGTTATGATGCCTCATGATTGAATGAAGGCCTCCCTTTCAAAAGGGTGATGGAATTGTTAGTAGTTAGAGTAAGAAATATATAAACTGAAATTCAAAAAACTAAATAAATTGTATTTGAATTTTGTGAGAATTGTAATAGTATTGTATTTAAATTTTGATGGGGATGTTATACGAACTTCTCCACCCATATTATACTTTTTTTTTTCAGTAAAGATGGAGTACAAGTAACGACTTTAGTTACCTTGCACTTATTTGCTTGGTGAATTGTAGCTAGGCTATGCTTGGTGAATCAGCCAATTATGTCAGAGATTAATATCTAATGGAATTTAATAATAAGTAGTGCCGGCAACCCTTATTTCTTTTATGTTTACGCAAGTCAAAACATTAATAAAATTACAATATTTTTAATTTTAAGATTGGATTTCCAAATCTTTGATAAGATAAAACAATTTCGATATACGCAAGGCAAGTTGATATTTTTGATTTATTAATAGAAGACGCAAATAAAGCGAGCACTTTAATAAGCAAACCCACATTTAAAGGGTAAAATAAAAAGTATTATATATACAATTTAAAAATAAAGCCAAACAACTGAATAAAAAATATTAAAAAATTATAACTAGGTAAAATATGAGTACATGCGAGATAGATCATTTTATCATGAGGTATTTGGTATTGTTTCTCTCAAAGAAACTTAATTTCTTTAGTCAGCGTGTTGTAGGAGGAAGTTTAACTATTGAGTAACTATTGTATATATAACTCACTCTATATTTAACATATCTCTTCAAACATATGATACAACCATAATAATATGTCAAAATATAGCGGTGCTGCTAAGTTAATAAAATAATAAAATTAATAACATGGACAAAGCTGTCACGACCCAAAATTCATAGGTCGTGATGGTGCCAGACACCACTTTCAGGCAAGCCAAATCCTTAATTTGTTGAAATACATTCATGTTTTAGCATTTTCGAAACCGTTACCTTTTCTTGCATTTCACAATCAAATAAATAAATTTTTGTAAATTAAATACGACGACAAATAAAATTCGGTTATTTAAAAACAGTGAAGAATTTATACAATTATCACCAAGCTTGTCCGAAATACAACTGGACAGGGAAATTTAAAAAAATCTGAATAAATACAGTCTGAAGGAGACTTTGTCAGCTGGATCTCCTCCAGATGATGCAGCTCGCCTAAGTCTCTGAATCCTCCACATTTGCTATGAAAGTACCTGTGCAATAAAATGCATAGCAAGTGTAGTATGAGTACAAAACGTGTACTCAGTAAGTCGCCCCTCTAACCTCAGAGAGGTAGTGACGAGAGGTCAATTGAAACACTTACTAAAGGTCCATTTAAAATATTTAGGGGTGACACTAAGAATGGTTTTATCATAGGCAGTTTATAAAATAGAATTTAAACATCCTTTAATTCCGTTCACATTTAACACTTTATATCTTCGTCATATTAACAATTAATCAACATGATGATTTAATCAAATAATAATAAATCAACGGAAGGAACAACCTCTTCCAAAAGTCTTTTTAATAACCTTAAGTCTTTGTCATTTCAATCGATAATTTAACATTTTCAGGCCAAAAATCAGGCAAATATCATAACAACTACGCAACAAATATCATGCGCAGGCAATGCCGAGGGTCGAACGACACGGACCAATAATAATAAACTGTGCACTGCCGAGGAGTCGACCGGCTCGAACCATAGATGCATCTATCTGCCCCGCTCGCAAATCGATCATGCGACGCGGTTAACATAATACGGCTAGCCTGCTCGCGAATCATACATGCGACTCAGGTGGTCGTATGAATACATACACAAATACAGGGTCTTCCTGCTCGCGAATCACTCAAGCGACTCAGGTACCCCATGTTACACATATCCATATAATACATTCGTATTTTTATCAAAAAAACTATTTTTCTCGGAAAAGTCGTAAAATCTTTATTAAAGCAAATATGAAATATAGGTTTTGAAATATTTATTTTTGAAACTCATTTGTCAAGTTTAGTAATACTCCATGATACAACCCAGTCCAGGTACACATATATTCACAGCGGAAACAAATTCTCTTTTAGCAGGTTAACAATATGAGCTCTGGCTTTCTTTTAGACATTCAATTACGTTTTTGGTCATATTAGCAATTTAATATTACAGGCAGGGTTATAGGTACACACATAAAGAATGCTAGTGGGTCCTAGGCTACCCGGACATGACATAATAGTAGCTACGCACGGACTCCCGTCACCTCGTGTGTACGTAGCCCCCGAAGATAATAACATGTACTGAATTAATTCACCTAGGGGATGATTCCCCCTCACAAAGTTAGAAAGGAGACTTACCTCGCTCCGAAATTCCAACATCGCTTTCCAAGCCCTTCCGATGATTCCAAAGGACGCATAACGCTCAGAAAGTACCATATAAATGACAAAGCAATGAAAATTTATCCTAATACTCACAACAAATTCAGATTATATACTTTCCCAACCCCGCTCGGAGAAATGACCAAAATGCGCTCGGGCCCACGTGCCTGGAATCCGAAATTTCTCGAAGATACATCCTACTCATAGCCTTACTAACTCAAATATATAATTTACTCAAATATTCATGCTCAATTCGTGGCTAAAATACAAATTTTCCATTTTCTAGGTTTTTCTTCAAAAATCCCCATTTCCTACCAATTTCCATGCATAAAATCTTGTATTTAACTTACAAACGGGAGGAATTTACTTACCTCTTGATTCTTGGTGAAATCTCCCTTGAAAGCTCTCCAAAATCGCCTATCCCATGAAGAAAAATGAAGACAATGAACCAAATTTCTTGTTTTGAAACATTCTGCCCATGTCGATTTTCGCACCTGCGGTCCTTCCTCCGCACCTGCGATCCCACAGGTGCGATCAAATATTCCGCACCTGCAGTTCTCCTCATATTCAGCCCAACTCGCACATGCTCCGCACTGTCCGCACCTGCGATTTCGCAGGTGCGGAATATCTATCGCACCTGCGGTTCCCAACCAAGCCAAGCTCACACTCGCACCTGCGACTTCCAAGCCGCACATGCGGCCAATTCCTCGCAGGTGCGGTTACACTAGATGACAGCAGCTTCAGCCCTTTTCCAACTTCAATTTTGATCCGTTAACCACCCGGAATCCACCCGGGGCCCCCGGGACCCCGTCCAATTATACCAACCTGTCCCGAAACATGACACGGACTTGCTCAAGCCCTCAAATAACATCAAACAACGCCGAAATCACGAATCGCACTCAAATCCGATTCTTTAAGAACTTAGAATTTCAAACTTATACATCCAATGCGAAACCTATCAAATCACGTCCGATTGACCTCAAATTTTGCACACAAGTCATATTTAACATTATGGACCTGCTCCAGCTTCCGGAATCGCATTCCGACCTCAATATCAAAACTTTCACTTCCGGCCGGATTTCCCAAAAACCTTCAAATTTCTTTCTTTAGCCAAATGACTCCAAAATGACTTACGGACATCCAAATTCACTTCTGATTGCGCTCCCAATTCCAAAATCACCATACGGAGCTATTCCCAGACTCAGAACCGCAAACGGATATCAACCTAAAATTAAAATAGTTGATAGAAACTTTCAAGATATTATAAACGTTAATGGACCTTTTGGAGGAAAACTTATGGTTTTTGAGGAGATTTCCGTCGAGTATTGTTGGTTGTTCCAACTCTTAAAAAAATATAAAAATTATATGTACCTATCCAATCAAACTTTAATTGCCGTTTTCGTAAATTCAGTCGATATTCAATCATTTTGACCTTGACAAAGACATTACGATGTAATTCATATAGAACATTCATAAAAACTTGTATTGAAAGTTATATTTTAATAATATATTTTTTTACAATATTGTACTACAATACTTGGAATACACGTGAAACGCATGTGCCGAGAAACTAGTATTATCAAAAAGGCAATACCATGAAATTAAAGACATCTATAAACCATATGTTGAGTTGAGTTTAAATTAGTTTTGATGATTAATAAGCTTTTATCAAAGAACCAGATTTTTTGAAGATATTTGTTGTGCTGATATACATGGTTACAGATATGTCAAGCAGCTGTGTTGATTGATTTCCCAATGCACACGCAAGTGTACGTGTTCGACAAGTAATATAGGATTTTAAGTCCAGATATCGTACCCACAGGGACTTGTGATTAACTATCAACTAAACTAAACTCAAACAAATATTTAACTAAAATTAATCTAAAATAGTAAATTAAGAGATTAAAGAGACAACTAACTTAAAGACGAATTCAATGTAATTTGATATTCTAGAGTTATGGGTTGGCAAACAATCACGTTGAGTTTTCGACCTAAATCTTCAAATCAGGTTTATTGATTGACGAGGTTAATATTGCTCGTAGCCTTCTCCCGAAGTACAACTCGCCTATTCAAGCTAACCTAACGCCTATATTCCTATGGAATCAGGATTAACAAGAACGCATTAATAATTCCCGTATAATAACCAAGCAAGGCGATTAGGTATATTCCTATCCTAACCGCAAATCCGCTCCCCTGAAGGGTTAAGATCTTGCTCTACCCAATCTTATATGCAATCTAGAATTCCCTCTCCCGAGTTCAACCCTAGATTCGTAGATAGTATTCAATTGGTGATCAAGCAATTAAATAATTAAGCGCAAGATTGAATAAACAAACCAATTAAGATAAAACAATAAGAATAATTCAAGCTTCAACTACAACATTCATGTAGCACCCAAAACTCTAGAACTAATAAATTATAAAACTAAAAGAAGAGAAGAGAATAAAAACTAAGTAGAAGCCTTTTCCAAGTGTGGTGTATGTTCCTCCACTTCAATCTTTCAATCCCCTTCAATGATCAATAATCCCCTTCAATCCCCCTCAATGTTATGTTTTTGGGTCTATTTATATGTTTAGGATGAACCCTAAACGTGTAAAAGACTTCTATTCCAACTTGGAAACACTTAAACCCGTCAAAACTCGGTTTCTGGCCGACTGGGGACCCTGGCGTTTGGACCCAAACGCCTGGCTAACGCCAGGCTAGGGCTGGCGTTTCAGCCCAAACGCCTGGCTAACGCCAGGGTGGGGCTGGCGTTTCAGCCCAAACGCCTGGCTAACGCCAGGGTGGGTCAGGCTGTTTGGCTCTGTCGCCCGGCTATCGCCCGGGTGTCTCCTTTCGCGTATTTTTCGACGTATTTGCATCCTTTTAGCTCCGTTTCCATCTCCACTTCACCTACACATGAAATAAACTCCATTAAGCACATAACAAGTGTAATTTTATCATTAATGCGCATAAAATGCAAGGTATATAATGATTTAAATCATGAATTCAAGCCACGCATCAAGCTGTTTAAAGAACCAGGTCAAATATTGAAAGAACCAGATTACCTGAAGACACTGATCAGAAGCCAAAAGCTTATTCGTATTGCGAGTTAGACTACATGAAGAATTTGTGTAATAATTGAAAAAATTCGTGGTCAACAAGAATTCATGATTTATATAAAATACTTGCATAGAAAGGAAAAACATGTGAAGGAATCTTTTAAGAAAGAAAATAGAATCCTTTTTAAGATTTATTTTCTTTAAGAGGTGACAGAATTATTGCAGGTTTTGGGCTAGAATTGGAAAAGGATTCGGCTAACCTCATTCCTATATAAAGCATATCACTGCTGCTGTTGAAGACTGCCGCTATTCCGCTCAGACATAGAATTTTATTCAAGACAAATAACATTCACAACACGAGATGCTTTGAGTGATTCAAGCTGCTCAATTGAAGAACCAAACCCTGACGACGACGCTGCTGAAGTTCTTTTAGGTTTGAGTCGTTATTCTATAATTATAACATATTCTGCTTATTGAGAAGTGTAATTAAATAGTAGGTGACAATTCTGAATAGTTTGTTTAGCTTTCTATGCTAGAGTTTATTGTCTATAGAGGGATAGCTATAATTGTTTATTAAGGTACTAGAGTTAGTGTCACGACCCGATATTCCACCTTCAGGACCGTGATGACGCCTAACGCTATTCTTGCTAAGCAAGCCAACATTAGAGGGTTACGATATTAAAACAATTAAAGTATATATACAAAGTTTTACTACCATCCAATATATGGTACCAAAAATAACAAATGAAATAGTATACGATACTGCGAAAATAATACTAATCTCTAGCTACCCAGGGTTCGGAGTCACAATTCACAAACTACTAAGAATTTACTACAAGTATTTGGCTAAAAAAAAATATATATATGTTCTGAACTAAATAAAACAACAACTGATTAATAAGGAAGAGACCCCAGGAATCTGCAGACGTCGGCAGATCTACCTCGTGTCTCCGTGCAAATAGTCTGCTACAACTCGAACTCAGCTTGGACCTAAACCTGGATCTGCACAGAAAGTGCAGAGTACAGTATCAGTACAAGCGACCCCATGTACTGGTAGTGACGAGGCTAGGACATGACACCATATAAAACCTGGACATATATAATCATGATATTGGAAATAACATCAAACTAAAGAATTAAAACAACAATTAATGGGAAGGGGACATACAATGGGAAATTTCAACATAAGGAGTGAGAAAAACGAGAAGGCAGAAATAAACAGTGATTAACAAACAACCAAATTAGGAAGGAAATCTGCACGGCATCACCCTTCGTGCTTTTACTCTCAGCATCACCATATAACAAATAGGAATGCACGACATCACCCTTCGTGCTTTTACTCTTATCCTCACCAGATTATAAATATGAATGCACGACATCACCCTTCGTGCTTTTACCCTCAACCTCACAATATAAATAAATCATGCACGACATCGCCCTTCGTGCTTTACACTCTTCCTCACCATATAAAATAAATCATGCACGACATCGCCCTTCGTGCTTTACACTCTTCTACACCAATCACAGAATCATTAACAACAGATAAAGAGAAAATTTCGCAATTTAACGTCTCAACCTCGAATCAATGTTCACAATATTATCCATCTCGGTGGAACTGGATACAGTTCTCCCAACAGTTCAATAACAACAATAAGTATGGATAATAGACTTTAAGATTACAAGAATAACAAGAATAACAAGAATTGACTTTCACTCGCATGTTATGACTCGACTAAAATGTATAGGTACTCATCACCTCACCTATACATCGCTTTCAGCAACAAAACACATAGCAAGTAATCACACAATACCTATTCCCTTAAGCTAAGGTTAGGCACAACACTTACCTCGATTTCGCATGCCGCTCATTGCTCAAGTACAACTTTCCCTTTAGAATTCACCTCCAATCCACTTGTATCTAACCATAATTAGTTTAATATCATCAATTGTTGCTAAAAGAATCGACTTTAATGAATAATTATTGATTTCCTGATTTTTTCCAAAAGAGAGTTAAAAATTGACCCCGGGCCTGCTTGGTCCAAACTCGAGGTTCGGACAAAAATCCGTTTACCCATTCACTGTCACGACCCGAATCTCACCTTCAGGCCGTGATGGCATCTAACGTTGAACCTGCTAGCCAACATGTACAGTTAAACTAACATGATAACACCGAATTAACAGAATAATCTAGAAATAGTTCACAATTTAACAGTGGAAATAGATAAAGTTTCAAAGCTAAGTGAAGACAACATAATACAACATCGCGATAATTCCCCAAAACCTGGAGTCACAAACTCACGAACTGTCTATAGGAATGCTAAATACAAAGTATGAAAGGAAATACATGACTTTCTCTGAAATCTAGAGGAAAGACAAGACATAAATAAAAAACTAGGGATAGGAGAGACGCCAAGACACACGAACGCCAGCGGGTATACCTTGAAGCCTCTAAGGTGGACTAGAGGAGACTCCCTTAACGCTGTCCAATGGGTCTGAGTGCGGGATCTGCACAACAATAAGATGTGCAGTGTAGCATCAGTACAACCGACCCCATGTACTGAGTAAGTGCCGAGCCTAACCTCGGCCGAAGTAGTGACGAGGCTAGACTTGACAACAAGCGCTAACCTGTCCTATTCTACAACATATATCGTGGAACAACAAAGCAAGAGATAAAAAATTACGTAGGGGAATAAGGGAGCAGACAATGGGGTAACAGGTGAGATAGAGCAGCTAATTAAGCACATAGGAACAGACAAGAAGGAAATTTATCAGAAATATGCTAATGAAACAAATATAATGCCAGAAATGTAATTAATGGCACGGCACCACCCTTCGTGCTTTTACTCTCTTCCTCACAATGCAATGTACGATGTAAGATAGCATGAATCACGGCACGACATCAACCTTCGTGCTTTTAAATATAAATCATGGCACGACATTAACCTTTGTGCTTTTAAATATAAATCATGGCACGACATCAACCTTCGTGCTTTTAAATATAAATCATGGCACGGCATCACCCTTCGTGCTTTTACTCTCTTCCTCACTATGCAATGTATGACGTAATCAATGTAAATCATGGCACGACATCACCCTTCGCGCTTTTACTCTCTTCATCACTATGCAATGTATGATGTAATCAATGTAAATCATGGCACGACATCACCCTTCGCGCTTTTACTCTCTTCATCACTATGCAATGTATGATGTAATCAATGTAAATCATGGCACGACATCACCCTTTGTGCTTTACACTCTTCCTCAGCAATGCAATGACACTTATCAAAATGGCAAGGAATGCAGCATAGTGGAATCACAAATCATGATCACCCGGCAAGGGAAAAATATCAGTCATTATCATAACAAATTGCCCGGCAAGGGACTCAACTATAACCAACCCTTTCAAGTATATCCTTTACAGTTGGTAATAGGACCATTACATCACAAGTTCATAAACGAGGATTTTCAACAACAATCAACTTCCAAGTAGAGATAAATTCATAATACAATGGATATGGAGGTAAGGACAAGAATTTCATCAAAAACGGACTCACGGGCATGCTTCACACACAATGCATAGGTACTCGTCACCTCACCTATGCATTGGACATGATAAACACTTAACACATAGCATGCGATACCTATTCCCTCACCAAAGTTAGGCAAGACACTTACCTCGGGTCCAAAAATAGCAATCAAGCCTCTAACACCGCCTTTCCTTTTGAATTCAACTCCATAACAACAATATCTAGACATAATTAACTTAAGTATATTAATGACTCAATAAATCGATCCCATAGCCTAATTATCCATTTCCTAGCATTCTTCCAAAAATACCAAAATTCGACCCCGGTCCCGCTCGCTCGGATTCCAATAATTCTCGAAGGGAACACTCATCCAAAGCCTAAGGATCATTAATACATGATTCTTACTTGATTTCATAGCCAATTCACAGAAAAATTTCTCGAATTATCACACATTCTAGGTTACTACCCAAATTCTTGATTTTTGCACTAATTTATGCAATTAATTAAGCTAGAAATCCATGCATGAAGCCAATTTTTGAGTAGAGTTCATTTACCATAGAAGACCAGGTCGTTAGACCTTAACAATGGAGGAAAATCTCCCAAGGAAGTAGAAGGAAAGTGAGAAAATGGGTTTAAAACCCGTGTATAAAAATACACTGCCTGGACAGTGTTTTCGCACCTGCGGCTCGAGCACCGCACTTGCGAGAAAAATCTCGCACCTGCGGAGTGGAGACCACACCTGCGGCTTCGCTCCTGCGGAATATATTCCGCACCTATGATAATTGATCAGGCCATTGGGTGATCGCACCTGCGATGCTGTGGACCGCAGGAGCGGTCCCGCACCTATGACTGGGCAACTGCACCTGCGGTCACACCAGAACATGTGCACCAGCAACTATGTTTTGCTGGTTTTTAGCCCCGTTAGGTGCCCGGAAGACACCTGGGCCTGTTTTGCTGGTTTTTAGCCCCGTTAGGTGCCCGGAAGACACCTGGGCCCACCCGAGCCCTAGTCCAAATATACCAACGAGTCCCAAATCATAAAACGGACT